>BQNB010012527.1:45058-77118 GCA_026074375.1 Tanacetum coccineum
CAAAAGTGCTTCCCGGGAAACAACCCGGAATGTTATTTAATTTTGTTATCGAGTCTGTCTTCCCAGACATCAATACGGCGTATCCGATCCATACCATACGACTTATTGATCGTCTGGACGTTATCAGTCTTTATTTTTATTGCACTTTAAAAACATTATTGTTAGATTTTGAATACGGCGTATTCACTAACCTGATACGCCGTATCCACCGGACTGACCCGTAATTATTTTGTTTAGTTTAGTTTAAATTAACCGTAGGTACCAAGATAGGAATACACATGTTCTTCCTTAATTTTCTACAGGACCTCGAGGAAGAAATATCGACGAATATTGGTGGGGAATTTAAATTTCTAGAAATCTTGAAGTGTTGGAGTCTTGAAACTTTAAGGCGACTGTTCAACACAATCTTGCTCATAAACGCAAGTTGGAGAATCTACCGAGCAAATATCAGGGGAGTTTCTCATTCTAATTCTTTTTAAATTCTCGTATTTAATGTTTTATATATACAACGAGGACGTTGTATAATTCAAGTAGGGGGATGGAATTAGAATGTTTACTTGTCTTATTTTTCACATTAAAATGATTAAAATGCTTAATTTATGCTCAAATTTAAAACTTTTTCGAGCATACTTTTGTGAAATTACATGTTACATAACCCACACACAATAACCCTTGTTAGATATTGTGAGGATTTATCCTTTCCGTTTCCAAATCTTTACCCAAATTCCATAAAATATGAGTGTGTCGGTGATGTTGTAGACTTTAGAACTTGGCTTGGTATATCACTCGAGACCGCAGTGATGAGTACTATGGATTTAGATGGAGTAACTTGCTTAAATTGGTAAATTTTAGGATTACACCCAAATCGCCTTTACATGTTGCTTATTAAATAACTACACCGGTTAGTTAACCTCCCGTTTAAACCCTTTTCCACTCTCATCTTTAGAGTGAAGATCCACTAGAACAACCCGTAGAGCCAATCCTTTAGGAATTTACACCAACTATTTATTTCGTTACACCCTTACACCTTAACCTACCCTGTTAGATTAAGTTTAATTTACAGTTGCTAGTTGCCTAAAGTGTAAAGTTTGTATTTCCTGAGTCTTGTGTCATTTTCTATCTTTGGTGCGGTTGGAAATTTGCACATTGCAAATGGGAATGTATATTAGTAGTCAAAACTCATGTGATTTTACTACCGTCATAATTATTGGTGAAACCGAAGAACGAAGAATTACCGAAGGAATTATCCGGAATTATTATGATCGTGAAGATGGTGAAACTACACCGAGATTTGAAGCATAGGTAAAAAATAAAAAATAATAAAAAACTTGAAAAAATGAGAGAAATACAAAAAGAGAAAGAAAGTTTGAAGATAATCATTTCGCAAAGGAATTACCGAAGGAATTCGATTATTCGTTGATACGTCTAAAAAATCAACGATGTAAAGTATTGTACAAAGTGGAAGATATCTCCACTTGCCTTGTAAAGTATGTAAAGTTTTGGGATGATTGGGAAGTTGACCGTTACGGGAACGCCAACTTAGGTTGTTGTTTTTGATCAAGTGATCAAGACGTTGTAAATAGTTGTGTCTTAATCATGGTAACGGTCGGGAAAAAAGTGTCTAGCAACTTGTATCTTAAGTCTTAATCTATTTGTTTCTTGATTTTTATTTAACAACAATTTACTTCCCTCTCACCTAATGATTAGCCGCTGGTTTTACGCGAACGGGGATTCATACGAACATGCATGTCTATTCCGTCGTTACGGCCATGTATGCATGTCTTGTACCTTGTTGGTTTATGACTTTTGGTGAAAGTTAGAAGGTTCCTACCCTATATCATTCTTCATCCTAACCGTTGGTTAAATTCGAATGGGGATGTGATCGAACACGCATGTCTATCCCGGCGTTCCGGGTGTGTATGTGTGCTTCAGCTGCCTTGTTGGAGTGGTACTTCTGGTGAAAGATTGTAGAATGATCAACCGTAAGCCTTTCCATACAAAAACCCATATTTACCTTTATAAACTTGTTACTCCTTAGCTTTAGCGGTGGAGATGTGTATCCTTGCCAAGCTTATGATAGAATACTCGTCACGACCGAGCAATTGAGCGAATTAGTTACATGTTACCACATAGATTAGTTGAGTGATTTGAGTGTTTTCATCTTCCTATTTCATGAGGTGTTTGGTTGTGTACTTGTAATAGATCAAATAAATGCTTTAACGGAAAATATCCTTAGGGATACATTTTTATAAACTTCTAAAGGCTACTTGAGGACAAGTAGGATTCAAGTGGGGGGATATTTGATGACATCAAATAACGTCTATTTTATAGCATCATTTATCCCATGTTATTAACCCATTTTGTATAGTTATTGCAAAGAATTGTTACTTAATCGTTTATATTTGAGAATTGCAGTAATTATGGAGTAATTGGTGAAAGATAGCAAAAGGCGCGCATTCTGGAGCTTAAAAGAAGATATTTTGAAGATTACTATTCTGAAGACCAATACGCTGTATCCATCAAGGAAGATACGGCGTATCCGTGCCTGCACTCACCAAAGACCACAGAGGATAAAGCTCAATACGCCGTATCCAGTGAGACTCAATACGTCGTATTCAAGATATAGTATTTAAATATTCTGGAAGATATCAAGCGTGGTCCCTACTCCAAGAAATCCCTAATACGCCGTATCCAATTCATGGATACGCCGTATCGAACCGACTTTCAGACCTTATAAATAGAAGGCTCAAAAATTAGTTTTAGGTGTGCTAAATCATATTCTCGATACCTAAACCATGAAAGAAGATTTTCAGTGGAGAAAAAGAGCAGAAGAGGTCGAGCAACGTTATCAATTCCATAGGAGACAACGTGTAATTCCGTATACTTTAGTAATCGTTTAGTTTTTTGTATCATTCATTAACTCGGTTGGTTTACCTTGGCTAAATAATTACTCTTGTATTTATTATGACGTTTAAAGGCTAATACCTTCGGGTATTAGCCATTATTATGAAGATCTGAATGTTTGGTATTTGTTTATATCGATTTCTTGATTAATCATTGTCTGCTTGTTTATGTTTATCAATTTTTACTTGTTTACGCGCTTTTAAGACACGGACCATGTAGATCTAGAGTCCAGGATAGCTCTCCATATAATAATTTATACATCTAGAATAATAGTTACATAAATATTGTCCTTCTAAGTCTGTGTCTAGGATACGCTTCGGGCTTAACTAGTTAATTGGATATTGCCGATGGTTTATTGATCGTGTTGACTAGCAGGTGACCTAGATAATTCAACAAGTAACGTTCTGATTCCATTAGATAGTTGGACAAGTGGACTACTAGTGAACAAATTGCCATTAAGCGGTAAGTGAGTAAAGTCTCTATGAGCTAGGGTTTAACAAGATCACCATTGCTTTAATCCCTATAATAGATTATAATTAGCAAATAAGGATGCTTTATGCGGATGCTTTAATTATGACAGAATTATTGTGTCTAGGTCTTATATTGTGTCTTCCCCAATAGGGTTTAGACATAGCTTTATCATCATCACACAAAAACACACTCTTCCATTTTCTCTCTTAAACTTCACGGTTCACCAAATCATCATTATTCATTTTAATTTTCTTGTAATCTTTAGTATCTCACTAGTGAGACTATTGTTCTCATAAAGATAATCATTATGTACTCTTAGTATTATCAACCGATAAACATTCGGCTAGAATTAATCTAGCCGACTATTGTTTGCCATTATCATTGTTATACACTTATTTAATATAATTTAACAAAGCCGTTGAATAAAAGAAGTACTGGAAAAAAGAATCCTTCCTTTGAACATGTTGGAAAATATGGTCAAATAGTTAAATGACAATTGATGGTGTGTGTACAAATGTGAATTGAAAATAAAATTAATTTGTGGTTTTATTTTTGTAATATTGATATTGTTAATTAATTGACCGTTTTCTTTCATTTCCTTTGCCTATATAATGAGAGTTTTTCTCGTATGTCTAAATACACCGAAGAAATACACTTCCTCCTCTCCTTTTACCAATCATCTTGATTCGTTGTGTATCTGGTTCGTAATAGAGGGAAGACACATATTGGTTCGCCTTGATAACCCATTTGTACTAACCGAGTTATCCGTTGTTGTTGTATCCTGGGAGATAGACGTTCACGATTCTCAAGCACCGTGGAGAGGACGAATCGAAACTGTGAGCATCACAGGCCTCAACATTTTCCTTGTTTGTGTTCTTTTGAGTCTCAACAATCATATGATCAATTACGCTATCATTTTCTACACTTTATGTTTTCATGTTATGATTAACGTATTCCTTATTTGTCTCTAACAGAACACAGGTTGCCATGTCATCTAATTGCTTATAGTCGTTCGGTAAGAGTTGTTGTTTGGACACGTGTCCTCCGGACTTTCAAATCACATACGTCATCAGAGTCATCTAGTGGTTCAAGTCAATTAGGGAGCGATGCGTGATTCCTATAATCCTATTTTTGTATTTTATGACAATGGTATGCTGGTTTATGAAGATAATTGATGAATTTCAGTAAACGAGTTAAAAGCCTATCTTAGCTACTAAAATTATTACAAGCATGGGGTCATAAAATATCTGAAGTCATTGATCATGCTCATTTTGCCTCATAGTGTACTTATATCTAGAAGTTCTCATAGTGTATTGTTTGTATTATTGGCAAGTACTTGGTCGATTAGGTATCTTTATGCAAGTTTGCTTGATTTGCAAGCCATGTAATCGTTCGGTTAGAATTTGTGGTATTCTTGTTTGTCTTGTTTTGCGTTCTTCAACGGGTTCATGCTTGAAGGTTGCTACTATACGTGTGCTCGACTACAAGCCTTCGATCTATTGTTTTCACATCTCGAACTTCGGGTTTATTGTCGTAATTGTCCAACATGTACTAATATTTCATCTGCCTATAACATATGTGACTATGACATTAGTTACTCACATATATAATGATGTTAGTCTTCATAACAGTAGTAGGATATGCTGAATCCAACAATATTAATGTGGTGTCCTCCGTTCCAAGATGTACTACGTCTCACAAAAAAAGTTGTGATTTATAAGATGGTATTCAGCTACCCAAGCTGTTCTCCAATCTTTTAGGAACTTAGGTAGAATATATATCAACCGGAGAGAGTGAAATAAGCTACCATAATATGTGTTTGTTGTGTGTACTGTGATTATCGAATCTCTCACACCACCACAGCCGAAGAATGTCGTCTACCTATAAACAAGGTCAAAAATTTGTTGGGAAACATTAGTGGTTGCTGTTTAGCACAGGCACTAATATGCTGTTTCCATTAATATCGGCTACTTTTTTTTTGAACAGCAGCTTTATTAAACGACTAGCAAAGAGCTAGAATTAGACAATTACAAGATACGGGTTTTTGAGCCAATCGATCCATTTGAACGAGGCTTTACATCTAAACTTACACCAATAATAAGAATTAGAAACAATGTTATCAAAACAAATCCTCGCCTGTGAGGAGTATCCTTCTCGAAAAGAATCTTGTTACGGAACATCCAACCCGCCACCATAACAATAGAAGATGCCTTTCGAACACCGCTTTGAGATTTGCCTGAAGCCTATGAGAACCAAAACAAGTTGTACCTATTTCCTCATAGAAGATACATCAAACGTTAATCACATTCCACCAAGACGCGATATTTTCCGAGCCAACTGTTCTAACCAAATAATTGGAAAAAAATAATGGACAGTAGTTCCGCCCCACTTTGTTACTAATAGGGCAACTAATATTCGAGTCAATTTAGTTTACCGTGACGGATATATTCATTCTAGTGGGCAGGCCATCCATTTTTATTTTTCAAGCCATGATGTTCACCTTAAGAGGCACAGATTTATTTAACCTCTAGTAGAGAAGGGTCAATCACATCTTTAAGTGAATAACAGGGAAACAATTGAGCATCTATCACTGGTCGAATAGGACTTCACCGAAAACTCCCTGAATTTTCAAACGCGATCCAAAACATTTACCTAGTCAACGCAGATGAGTGGGTAATCGTATGAAACCAAGAACCTGGAGGTTTGTCGAGTTGAAATTTCTTCCATACCACTTCTCGGATTCCCGAGAAAGGAGTTAAACTAAATGTAATCAATCAGTTACGTGTTGAATAGTTACATGCTGATGGCCTCACCTAACGATTACAGCGTGGGAATACATCTTTCAGAACGCCTTTATTATGCCAATTATCTTTCACAAAAAACTAGTATTGTCTCCATGCCTATCTTGATCCGTATTTATAATCAATATGTTGACACCTTTGATTCTTGTAACTTTTCACTTCCTGCACAATAGAGGTCCACGTGATCGAAAACCCTTCTCACATCAGTGATCAAACCCCCCCTCAGGACCTGATTGGCTCTTAATCATCTAGTCCATTACAAAGATTGATGTGCAAAAATCGGCAAAACCCATTTGAACATTAAGCCTTCTATTAAGCGCATAAAGATCTGGAAAACCCCTTAACACCCCATTTCTTTTTTGCGGTGAGAACTTGTCTCCATTTCACCCATGATGCTTTTTTACTTGCTAGGATCGTTGGTACCATGGAATAAAATGACTCCGAATGGATTCCAGCTAATGGAGAACACACGAAGGGACTTTATATTAGACATATGGAAGATCAGGCGTCGTTCCTAACAAGTTTTAAGAAGAGTTAAAATCGACCACCAATTGATAACGTTTTATTAACTTCCAAATTCGAATAAAACGTTGACTGATTTTTATCACAATGAACCTCTTTCCTAGCGGTGCACTCTGACATATTTCATCATATCTTTACGGTTAATTAATAATTATGGTATCAAGGAGGTTTGTGATCATATGAATACCATGGTTTGTAGCCGCATATTATATTTTGGCTAGTCGTCAACACGTGGAAACCCTTAATATTTGCTTTTGCACAAATTTATACGAAGACCTGAGACACGATTAAAAGCATTCCATACTGAACAAGGGTGTCAAATATTTGAAATCATTCATTGC
This sequence comes from Tanacetum coccineum, assembly GCA_026074375.1. NCBI lineage: Eukaryota > Viridiplantae > Streptophyta > Magnoliopsida > Asterales > Asteraceae > Tanacetum > Tanacetum coccineum. The sequence continues at coordinate 52,098 of BQNB010012527.1, forward strand.
CCAAGAATATTGCATTCATCGCATGAATAGTGTGAAATAATTTAGCGATGAGCTAGCTTAATCAGTAAATGCCCACGTCCACCACAGTTGAAACGATTATATGTATGCTTTCATTACAAGGATAAAATAAAAAAAGGGGATAAGAGGATCACCTTGCTTTTGACCTTTGTCGATTTGGCTATTCTCGTAGGATACATTGACACGATTGAGCTTTATACGAATTAAGACAATAGTTTTGAATCTTCATATCCATTTGATACCAAACCATAAAAAAAATAAATTTGTTTCATATATCATATTTTTTCCAAGAAATCCATCGAACCGAAATTGTATTGCTTTCTCAAGTCGACTTTGAAAATAAGGGATGTTTTTTCCTCCTACGACACCATGCATAATTCATTAAGGATTAAATGGGACCTACAAGGATTTGTTCTTCCGATCTGAAAGCCGATTGAACTCATTTACAATATCCCAAGAACACCAAAAGACGATTAGTCAAATTTTGCGGATAATCTTATATATACTCTCAATCAAGCTATAGGGCGCAAAAATCCTTAACCATTGTTGGCTCATCGCGGATTCTTTGGGATCAAAGCAAGATAAACCGTCAAATTAAATCACTTCGGGATCCTTCAACACACTGTTTATTGTGAAAAAATAATATCTTAATCGCCTCAAAAACATCGTTTTCAATAATCGACCACAAGTCATTTGTCGATTAAATCCAAATGTGAAACCATCTGACCCGGTGTGGATTTGTCTGTCACGCAATCCCACACGCCCTTTTGACCTCTTCTTTAGATACCATACACTCATGGTCTTTCTGCAGCAACAGTCGAACAGTGAATTCGAAAAGGCATATCAATATGTGCATTCTGATCGCGGAGGCTTATCAAACCTGTTTCGAATGTGCTGAAAGAATTCTTGTGTCACAGCCTCTGGGATATCAGTCCACGTTACATTTTATATTATACCCCGAATATTAATTGGTCTTCGTTACGTTTCTTGTTAAGCATGCCATGAAAAAACTTCGTATTCTCATCTCCTTCTACATACCATTTGATCTTAGCCTTTTGAGCTACTTCCGAAGCTTGGGCCTTATTCACTTGCTGTAATTTACCAAGAATCTCCAAACGGTTGTTAACAATCTCGTCCGATCCATTACCTTTATCAATCAATTCATCCAAGATCCGTAGTTCTTCCTTGAAATTAGTAACAGAACCTTTGGAATTGTTTCTGTAATCTGCATACCAAGCTCGGATTTTCACCTTGAGGAACTTCAACTTACCACACAAGTTACGCATAGCATTTGAATCATCCCCAGGAGCATCTTTCCAAGAATCTGTAACAAATTTATCAAAACCATCCACATCAAACCAAAAGTGAAAAAACCGAAACGGAGTCGGGCCATAATCAAAAGATGCTTCACGAAGTAAAATAGGGCGATGATCCGAGAGAAATCTATCCAGAGTAATAGCACTTATATTAGGACATGTGTTTAACAAATTTTCCGAAACGAGAAACCTATCCAACTTGCTCATTTTAGAAGCGGATTTGTGGCACCAAGTATATGCACTTCCACCAAGAGGAACCTCTTCAAGACCTGCGTTAATAATAAAATTATTAAAAATATCCGCACCATGAGCATTGAAATTCGATCCAAATCTGTCCGATTTGTATCTAACTTCGTTAAAATCTCCCATCATCACAACCTCACCGGCCCATTGGTTCGATACATGAGAAAGATAATCCCATAATAGCCGTTTATCTCTAACATCATGTGGCGCATATACCACAACAATAAGGATATCCATCCCCGATTTAATCCACACACTACGAACAATGACAAAATAATCCGACACAGTAACACTGTCCTTACGAAACGAATTTGGGTCCCAAATACAAAGAATCCCTCCAGAATTACCAATAGAGTCACTATGAACGTAATTAAAGTTTACATTACCCCAACAGAGTCTCACATTAAGTAAATCAATAGACTCCATCTTAGTTTCTTGTAACCCCACGAAACTCACTTTATTCTTATTACACAACTCCTTTACCCAATCTTTTTTAGCCTTTTGGGCGAGGCCTTGAACATTTAAAGACAGAAAATTCATCTATTAACCTCGTACCCTCCTTGTGATTCAATTATTTTGGTAATATCATTCGCACACCCATCCATATTATACCTCATTGTTATACCTACCTTCACAATTTTCTCCATGACACTTAAGATAGATCCACCATTACGTGGTATTTCAGACATCTTGAATTTCCTTGAACCTGTAGAATTAGTTTTAGCACCATCATTATTCCTGTTATCTTCACGTTCAACCTGATGCACAGACTCATTATCACCATTTAACTGATTATCACTTATATTCTGGACCTGATCATCCTTTGACTTTGAACCATTCTTTTCCACACTAGGAGTAAAACCGGGAGGATATTTGAGGCTAGGATTCTCATCATTGACCTCCCGAATTACATCAGATTTAACTTTGTTTTTATTTAGAATTGAGTATAAACCAAAAGGATCCTCCGACTGCCTCTCTTTCATGCCATCAGAATTCTCAAAAATTGTTTCAGGCACCTCAGAAGCACCATTATCCTCTCCATCAATATGTAAACCAAGATCCGACTGTTCACTGCTGATGAATTCCTGTTCAGAATGATCATCATCCTCTTCGTCTTCGGAGAACTCGGGTATCCAGCCGGTAGCTTCTTTAGCTCGAATCCAATGCACTTTACCTTTGAAAACAATTTTAAAGTTTTCACATATGTTGGAACATATCTTCGTGTGAATGCATATCCTCTTTGAATGAAAACTCATCTCGTCATGGTCATCAACATCCAATAGTTCACCCCACTTTGTAGCTATCTTTTTAAACGTTTTTCCTGACCAAAACTTAAAAGGGATTCCTTCAACATCCACCCAAGCAATTCTACCCTCAGGAGTGAAGTCATGAGACGCTTGACGTAACACCGAAAACCAAGACCCCACGCCTACATTGTCCCGAAATAGTTCTTTGGCCTTAGTGTTATCGAATTCAAGTAAAACCCATAATTCTCCCATATAACGAACAAATATGTTATCAAAACCTTCGTTACACAGAACCTTCTTAAGGTTTGATAGTGACCCAACATCTTTTACTCTACCAATCAAGGAATTAGATAAATCCTTGGAATTCAGACAATCTTCTTCCAGAACAATGACAGGAGAAGAATCCGTCTCCTTTACCATATTAGTTCCTTTCAATACGTTAACAAAAGAGTTTCTAGAATCAAAAGTATCTGCCTCTTTGCTAGGATCATAAAAAGTATTCTTACGACCCTCGTGTTTCTTTTGATTAGCAGTCTTATATTTGTTCCCATTCTTCTGGTCCCGATTGAACCCTGCAATATTGGCATGGAGTTTGCAACGATTCAACCAAATCGTACATAAATTATTAACCAATCTCTCCACATTGAACACATTTATGAAGCGAACAAACCCAAATTGCTTGCTGTCTTTCAATCTCTTCATAGGAATAAAAGAGTCCACAACGTTTCCATATTGTTTACAAGAATGAAACAGGTCCTTGGCTGAGACAGAATCTAGAAAATTCGAAACAAAAATCGATGTTGATATCTTAGCAATATCGTCCTCCTTCGATCTAAAGCTCCCCATCAAATTTTATTTTTTTTGGATTGAAGGGAGGTCTATAACCAATGATTATAAGTGACAATCAATGGAGGTAAAATCTGGGGATAAATGGTGGCAAAGAATGATTGGAAACAGAAATGGATCGATTTGGGGAGATAACTCAGATCTAAATAACTAAACCCTAGATGAGAATCCCGCCTAACACGCTCGATATGAGAGTAATCAATCAATGATTAATCTCAATTTCAGGGGTTATAACAGGATTCAAACAAAAGGGAAGAAGGAATTCAGATCAAAGATTTAAAGAAATTGGATCATGGATATGTTTGTAGATGATTTTTGATTGGATCTGGTTGGAAATTGGATCATGGCTACTTAAACTTTAGGATACATAATATCCTATGTATGTTGATGTAATTAATTAGATTATTATTAAAACATTGTAAGGTTTCTTCGTCAATATAAGAACAATTATTCCTAGTCATTTAGACCATAGCTTCATTCCATACCATATATTCTTTTTATTTATCCCTATATGTATGCTTTTTCTAAGAGAGTGCGTTCGTGAAAGTTTACTGATGAAATTTGCTACAATCAGCTGGTGGAAATATCATTATAATGAACTGTTGGTTGGTCATTGCTAGTGGTTTATCCTCCCATTCGGGGGGAAGTAACCGCGTAGATTGATTGTCATCTTTATTGATTTTTCCTGTTATATATACTTATTTGAATTTTGTTTTTTTTTTTGCTTCCGCATTCTATGTCCCCAACATCTAACCATCTGAGTTAAAATTTTAGGTTCAACGTTTTCCTACGTCATTAGTATCTTACATTGTCAATCTAAAACCACACAAGATTTTTTCTAAATTTGTTGATTGTTGATCATCAAAAGAGACTAAAATGTGTATGTCCGGTTAGAACAGGTCCTTCGCTAATATTTGTTGTTTGACGTCTAAATACCATGTTATGTAAGCAATGATTTAGCAGGCAAGTATGTCTATCGAGGTAGAAGTTTCTCTCTAATTTGCCGGAAATTTCTAAGCTTTCGATCTATGTTTTGGATACAAATGCAAGTCAAGTTGTCTCCAAATTGAAAATTGATATCAAGATAAAATATTAAAGATGAAAACGAGTAGGTAGCTTTACACTAACCACTCCTTTAATCACAGTTTAATGGATTATTGCACTTTGAATAGTTTATATGAACAATTGGTACTTTCCCTTTTAATTCAGCAATAAAGCTATTCATTTCTTCATTTGTTTTATTCTTACAAACCCCAAAAGCAAAGTCATGTTCATCATTAGAGAACCTCTTTTAAAAAACAACTACAACTTCATATTATATTCAGTCTTTTTATCTCACTATCTAGAAAACGCAAGCCATTACCATTCTGCAGCATTTTTGCAAGATTACGTGGTTTAAGGAATCTTAACGTATTGAAGTTGAACGTGAGATACTTTTGGTAGAAGTGATTATATTTGGTGAATGAATACAAATTAAATCATTTACATAACCTTAATAACTAAAAAAGTTATAGATAAAGAAGTTTGGATCCGATGTAAACTATTCAATATGTTTAATGTTGGAAATTTAGTTTAATTGTGGGTTTAGTTCATACCGGGTAATGAGGCTGGAGATACGGAGTGTATGCCCATCAGGCTCTCAACACCCTGAATCAGATAGTGGTTAAGTATGTTTGGTCTTTGATGAAGTTTAATGAGTTTACTCTTTAGAGAGTGGTATTCATCAGCTAAGTTCAACAAAAACTGAATGATCTCATCACGAAGTAACTCATCATATGATTTATCGTCAGTTGGTGATCTCATTAGAGAGTCTTACTCTCTTCGGCGAGTCTCTTCAGTATTGAGTACTTCAACTTGTATTCCTTTTAGTAGGCACTACTACACAAAGCATTTATTACAACGACCAATTTACAACGGTTGTTAGTTTTAACCGCTTTAAATAATATAAAAGCGTTATTTAGAACGGTTATATATAAAAGCGTTGTAAATAATGTGTTATTTAAAACGGTTCTTATTATTTGTACATTATTTAGAACGGTGAAATGTAAACGTTTCAAAAGGTTTCCTTTTTCTTTGTTTCAAAACATTTCACTCTAAAGAAGCGGGAATTTTCCCTCCCTTTCTCTTTTCATTCTTCATTCTCTCTTATCTAGAGTATATAATATTCTTCACTTTTTTCTTTCATTTTGTTATATCTAGAAAACTACAACAACATAATGTGTTCTTTCTCTTCCTTATATCCAAAACAAGTATCTAATGCTTTTCATTTTTTTTAGATCTTGAAGAAAACATCATTAGTTTTCTAACCGCACTCAAGAATTACATGTGTTCATCATTCATTTATATATAATGTAATTTTAAAGAGTTTTTCTTTCATTTTATATATGTGGGTTTCTTTATTGTGTTTGGTTGAATGTTGATTTATTTTTTAGTTATATTTATCATAATTTTCTTTTGACTCTTATCTAATGCAGGATACATGTTTGATATACTCATACACAATGCGAATTTGAGGTAATAAATCTACTCGTAGTATCAACCAATGTTGCCAGGTTTACCGCATTAATCTATATCCATTAGAAGATCCACAAAAGATCAAAAACTAAAGAATTTGCGGTAATAAAATCTACACGTAGTTATCAACCAAGTGTTGTGAGAGTTTCCCCCCCCCCCCCCCCCCCCCCCCCCCCCCCCCCCTCCCCATCCCCCCCCCCCCCCCCCCCCCCCCCCCCCTTGTTTTTTTTGTTCCAGGTTTACCGCATTAATCTTTTTTAACATTAGAAGCAATGACGGAGCCATATGGGGGGGGCTGGGGGGTGCTCGCCCCCCCCCCCCCCCCCCCCCCAACGGCTGTATGGACTAGTTTTTTCTTCAATGGCGAAAAGAACTTTTTTGATCTGGTAACCTATCGAAGCCCCCATAACATTATATGAAAAAAATTTGAAAGGGGGGGGGGAGGGAGGGTTGGTGGGTCACACTTCCTAATATCATTTTCTGGCTCCGTCTCTGATTAGAAGATCCACAAAAGATCAAAAACTAAGCATGCTCTCTCTCCGACAACAAGACACTCATAAATCCATAAGAACTAATGGGCAACAATGAACCAATACAACCTTTTTTTAATAAATAATTGACAGCCTAAAAATGCTTGACCAACATTAATTGGACCGTTGTAAAAAAAAGTTGTGTTAACGGGGCTAAGACATTAAAGTGATAGTATGCTTGACCAACAATGAAACTTTATCAAACCTTTTTTTTAATGCTTGAGAGCCTTTTACAACGGTTCTAGATGTATGTTGTAAAAGATTCATTATTTAAAACGGTTATAAACCGTTCTAAAAAAAGAACCCCATTATTTACTACCCTCTATTATAGAACGGTCTAAAATCGTTTTAAAAAATGCAAAATAACCGTTTTAAAATATAGTTTGTGTACTATTGAGGTTAGCTAATCACTTAGTGAGATTGAAGGCATGACTGCTGGGATTGAACTGGTAAACTTGTAATGGCTTTGACTGAGTCAAGTAACAGTTATAACTACATTAATGACCACGTTTAATTGGTCATGTGACCACTAATCCCTACAATTATGAAGGCTAAATATGAAGAGATTAATGAGCCGTTAATCTCTCATAATTCTATTGACTAGGGTTGAGTGATCTTTCCTATAAATAGGAGATCAAACACAACTGCATGAGAGATACACAGAAAAACTGAACACTTGGATGCGCAAGGGTTATTGATTTGTGCCTAACTCAATAACAAATATTTAGTCTTGTCCCAAGTAGATATTCATGATACCCAGGCATTAGGGTCAAATAGTTTACTTTGAAAAGTGATAACATAATTCCAAGTGATATCCGACAACCATTTATTGATGTATTGTTTGCTATTGTTTATCTTCACCCTAAAGCCTCAGAAATACCTCCAACATTTAAGTTAATTCATGTGTTACAGATAAAAGAATTACATTTAATTGAGGATAAATTGATTATGAATGACCCTAGAGTGGTTTTGCTATGATATGGTCGTATGATTGTATGAATTCGGGTTTTAGGCTTCCTGGCCTGTCAATTGTTAGACAATTGAAAACCCCGTAAGGTATTGTGTTTATTGATAGGTATTTAAAAAGTAACATACCTAGAAACCCTAATGGACCCGAACCCACAAACGGGCTCGGGCCTTATAAACTATCCACTAATATTCCCTCGCAATCTGAGCGGCGAAATCGCGAAAGCTAGGATTGGATGAGAAAATTACATAAACATTAAAGCAATAAACATTTGGTTGATGAAGACATTCGACAGCAAGCGGAGACAAATCTTCATCTTCAACGGCAAAAGTAAAACAAAGCGATAGCAACAAAAGCAGTAAAACAAATAATTAATTTTGATGACGATATCCGACAGTAAACGGAGTTTAATCTTCAGCATGCAGCAACATCAAAAAGAAAGATAACAAAAAATAAATAAAAGCATAGACTTAATTTTTTATGAAAAGGGATAAAAATGGCGGCTAGGGTTTGACGGGGTGGCATAAAAGAGGCGGCTCAACTTAGTCACCTAGGTTTGAGGATCAAACCTGCTTTGATACCATGTTAGACAATTAAAAACCCCGTAAGGTATTGTATTTATTGATAGGTATTTATAAAGTAACATACCTAGAAACCCTAATGGACCCGAACCCACAAACGGGCTCGGGCCTTATAAACTATCCACTAATACTCCCCCACAATCTGAGCGGTGAAATCGCGAAAACTCGGATTGGATGAGAAAATTACATAAACAGTAAAGCAATAAACATTTGGTTGATGAAGACATTCGACAGCAAGCGGAGACAAATCTTCATCTTCAGCGGCAAAAGTAAAACAAAGCGATAGCAACAAAAGCAGTAAAAACAAATAATTAACTTTGATGACGATATCCGACAGCAAACGGAGTTTAATCTTCATCATGCAGCAACATCAAAAAGAAAGATAACAAAAAATAAATAAAAGCATAGACTTAATTTTTTATGAAAAGGGATAAAAATGGCGGCTAGGGTTTGACGGGGTGGCATAAAAGAGGCGGCTCAACTTAGTCACCTAGGTTTGAGGATCAAACCTGCTTTGATACCATGTTAGACAATTAAAAACCCCGTAAGGTATTGTGTTTATTGATAGGTATTTATAAAGTAACATACCTAGAAACCCTAATGGACCCGAACCCACAAACGGGCTCGGGCCTTATAAACTATCCACTAATATCAATGTCATATAAAGTTTAACACACCACTAAACAATTGAAAGACAAACAAATAAAGTTAAACTACACTTGATCCGCGAAAATCATGTAGAGAAGCCGGCACCATATATCCATCAAGGACAATTTGACAAAGAAATGTATGCTAACAAGAAATCATAAGAAAAGTTCAACTATATATACATTTGGGTATAGCAAATCAAATTTAAGAATGATCAACCCCCAGTTAAATAGGCTCCAGTTTAAAAGTTACATATATCTATGAACGTTATATATATATATATATATATATATATATATATATATATATGATGAAATATCTTGTAAAATCGTTTCCATGGAAACCCTAGTAGGGTGTTTATAGTTGTAAGTTTTAACTCATTTTCCTAAGCTGTCTAGAGTTGAAATTATGCAGCATAAAATTAATACGAAATTTATTAAGAAAAAGATCAAATGTTACCCACATGCTAAACACTATTTTAGTCTTAAATCTACCACGAGATTCGTTTCCATCAAGGAGTGAATTAAAATACATTGAGATAGCGAATCTTATTAACCATAAACAATAAAATACGAACAACTTGTTAGATAGCTTGCGATGCTCCTAAGACACACTAAATTAATTCCAATACTATACCAAAAGAACAAGAAATTAACATCCCAACTAATTAAAACTTGCTATATACCGAGTGTCACCTAAAGAATGAGTTTAAAACGTGAATTTGTACAAATGAAGTCACGTGGTGCTCATACCTCGATTCATAATGTCTATAGAACAGTACCCGGCCATCGTATAGACAAAATCGAATTGCTTACATTTTGTGAGTGTATGAGATATCGAGAAATAGAAAAAAGACAGGAGAGTAAGACCAGGAACACTTGGACAACACGGCATGGGTTTCAACAAAAAAGATAGCCATGTCCAGAAACTTTAATGGGGAACATGCTAATGTTGGACATAGACATGTAGTAAAAGTGCTATAAATGGTGCATCCAAAAGTTCAGCAAATTTAGTAAATTATGCAACAGATAACTCCCAAGCACTTGTCATTATCCTAACATGAATTGTCCTTCACCCGAAAAAACCGGAAACAAAAACAGTTATAAAAAGAGCAAGAATCATTTGTTTTGTTGTTCAAATTAAACTATATTAGTAACTTTATGCATAGTTACGAGTTTAATTAAATTTGGGACCTGTTGAATAATTTAAAGCTTATAGAACAGTAATCAATAAGTAGAAAAATCTCTACAGTAGTAGCAGAACTGCCACTCAAATTCCCTTCTTTAATTTATTTGAACTTGCATACATAATACCTGTAGATTCTGGTACTATAAATACTCATTGATTTTACTGAAAACAATGCAACAAAAACAAAAAATAGCCCATACTTCTAAACGTTCATCACATTTTGATTTGTTTAGACAGAAATTAGTGAGGCAGAGAGATTTGAAATGAACACAAATAAACTATTTTCATGTGACTTAAGTAACAAAAATCCAAATAAACAAAAAAGAAAATAGGAAAAATGGAAGATGAAATCTCAAACATTACAATAGAAGAAAGAAGAAAATTAGATTGTTGCAAAGATTCTTGCTGACCTTTGTTTATTATCCAGATAAGGTATTTTCTTTTTCTTCACAAATCTAGATGATGCAGAGCTGAATCTTAGTTGATGTCAATCTATCTAACAGCTGATTCAAAATAAACAAACGGCTAATCAATAATCCGATCCAAATCAAAATGGATTATTGTTATTGGATCGTCCACCTGAATTACTTCCTCCACCCCATCCATCCACATGTAACTGAACATTTGGAGGCATATTCATCGGTAAGTTAAAGAACGGTAGACCAGAAGACGGATCTGGAAACGCGTTACTACCACCACCAGTACCACTGCCATCTTGAGAACCTGGTTGTTGAATCTGGACCCCATCAACCGGTGTTTCCTCATCTTCTAAAGGCAATCTTTCATACGCGACATTTGTAAAGGACGAAGCAATAACAATAACTGGGCCAGCTGCAGTCAACTCTCCAACCACGTTACCCCCAACAACTTGTCCTTGACCGCCAGCCAAGAATACAGTCAAGCTAGTCGCTCCTGGTGGTGCTGGTGGAGGCAGAAAAGAACCCGATAAGGACAAGATCTCAAACCGACCTTGGAGTGCTAATACAGACCCCGCAGCAGTTGGCTGTCGAAGACTAACATTAGTAACTGTCCCACTTCCAGATAATATGCAGATCCCACGTTGTCTCTTTCTAGCATACGTTGCGACGGATTCAAAAATATCAAATCCGCTACCTATTTCCAAAATATGAGCTCTAAGTGTGTTAGCACTTTCTCTTGTGATGATAACCGGAGGTTTTGGTTTATTTTTTGACCCAGGTGGACGGCCTCTGGGACGTCTTCCAGAGACGTCCCCACCAGGAGAGATGAGGTCAAGACCTTGCTGGTCTTGACCGTCATCCTCCCCGTCCTGATGATGAAAGTTTGAGAAAAGTTGTTGCTGGTGGTGGTGGTGGTTTTGGTTATGGTTTTGGTTATTAATATAACGAGATGTGGCTAAATCTAAACCAGCCATGGATAGATATATGATTTATGAAAAGAAAACACACTCACAAGCAACAGAAAACAAGAAAATTATAAAAAATTGGACAAGGAAAATATATAAAAACTTAGAGGTTATATAAAATAATATGATTATGTTAAAAGAAATTATAGAAAAACAAAGATCTGGATATGTTGAATAACCCTAGAGATTAGAAAACAAAGGGAAATGATATGAGTGCAGATAAAGGGGGGGTGGAATTGGAGAAGGTGTGAGTGTGAGGGGGACAAACGCAGTCATTTCTCACAAGCCAAAAGTTCAAATATATGCATAAAAAATTACAAAGTTGATATTAAATATTGTTTTTTTATGCTAAATTATTTTGCTGGGTTTCAAGAAAGAATAGTTTTCATGTACACCAACTTTTTTTCTTTGCTTTTTATATACTTATCTTTTGGTTCCATATAATAACTATTTTACAGACACATAAAATCACAGTCAAAAAAAATCAAATCACAATATTATGTCGCCAATACAACTCTACTTCTATCATTTATAAAACAACTTTTAATAAATGAAAATTGAAGAGTCAAACAATAATTCTAAGAATAACTAATTTTTTAAAGCATAAATTATGAGTTGAGTTATTATATACATATACTATATTTCGGTTGAAACGACGTTGTTTTGACGTCGTATTACACAGCCCAAAAAAATTAACCACATGGCCCAAATAGATTGATACTATAACCACACGACCCACATAGATTAATACATCAAACTCTTATGGATCATCATTGCTACACTGCTTTTTAATAGGGAAAAAAAGTATATTATAAAATTACCGATTTATTCAGATAAAAAATACCCGCAGAAATATCTTCGATACCTAATAATTTTAAAATAACCGACAGGGGTCACAAACGTACAACTCTAGATTTCACATTAATATATTTGTTAAAAATGGCATCAAAACGATGTCGTTTTGCCCCACTAAAAACCATAAGCCTAAATATATAAGACATATTTACCCAGATCCAACAAACCTTTAAATATAAGACTCAACACATAAGCCCATATAAAAAAACAAACTATTAAACATAAGACCGAAAAAATAAACCCGCACAAAATACAAAAATAAAAATCAAAACAAAAAAACGCCCTGCAGCAACGCGCATACGTCGTTTAAAGCACACGTGATCCCATAAAATTATATTTAAAAAAAACCCGTATAGCCAAAAAAACTCTTTAAACATGAGGCCAACACATAAGCTCATATAAGAAAAAAAACCAAACTATTAAACATGAGACCGAAAAAGTAAACCAGCAAAAAAACCCGCCCTGCAACAACGCGCGGAGAATTAACGTCCCGCAGCAACGCGCGGGTAATCATGCTTGTTTTAGATACTTGTTTCTCCATACATACTAATTGACTAATCTGAATCATCCATTTCATTTGATTAAAAGATAAGATTTAAGATTAAAAAAACATAAAAGGACCAAAAGTGTAAATTTACTAAAGCATAAATTATGAGTTGAGTTATTTTATACGTTTTTAAACGTTTTGTACGTTTTTGTACGTTTTCAAACATTTTTGTCCGCTTTCATACGTTTTCGTTTGTTTTCGCACGTTTTCGTCCGTTTTCTTCTGTTTTCGAAAGTTTTCGTCCGTTTTCGCACGTTTTCGTCCATTTTCTTCTGATTTTGGACGCTTTCGTTCGTTTTTATACGCTTCCGTCCGTTTTAGCACGTTTTGATCCATTTTCACACGTTTTCGTACATTTTTGTACGTTTTGAACGTTTTCGTCCGCTTTCACATGTTTTCGTCTGTTCTCGTATGTTTTTGCCCATTTTCATCTGTTTTCACACGTTTTCGTCCGTTATCGCACGTATACGTCTGTTTTCGCTCGTTTTCGCACGTTTCCGTCTGTGTTTAGACATTTTCGTTAGTTTTCGTCTGTTTTGAACGTTTTCATCTGTTTTTGCACGTGTTCGTCCGTTTCAGCACGTTTTCATATGTTTTGGCACTTTTCGTCTGTTTTGTACGTTTTCGTCTGTTTCCTTTCGTTTTCGCACATTTACGTTTTCGTCCGTTTTCGCATGTTTTCATCCATTTTAATGCGTTTTTGTTCGTTTTCGTCTGTTTTCGGCCGTTTTCAGACGTATCCATCCGTTTTCAAACGTTTCTGTCTGTTTTCTTATGTTTTCGTTTGTTATTGTACGTTTTCGCACGTTTATTTCGTTTTCGCACGCATTCGTTTGCTTTGTACGTTTTCTTTCGTTTTCACACGTTTTCGTCCGGTTTCAAACGTTTTCAGACGGTTTCTTCCGTTTTCATACGTTATCTATCACTGATATTATACTGTTAGTAGGAACAAGAGGGTTAAGCATCTTTAGGCAAATTCTTATTTTGCTCAAAAGCAATGCCAAATTAATGCAACACTTGTTTGATTTTGAGAATACGTTAAGTTTCTATTTTCATAGTTTGCTTCCTTTTTATTCATGTTGGTATTGTATGCGACACTTATCTATCTCTCATGACATAACACTTTAAAGAAGATGAAGAGTTTTAAAATTGTCGTTCGTAGTCACTTAAGAGTAATATCTCATATGATAAAGTAATATAATGTGACACTATTTTTGGTATTCTACACATGAGTAATATCACATATGATAAAGCAATAGAATGTAACAATAGTTTTGGTATTCTATATATGAAAAATATCACAAGTGATAAAGAATAAAATGACCAAAAGTAGACATCATTCATTTCTGGCTATATATTTATATATATATTCAAATAACTCAAAAGCATTTAAGTCTGCATCATTGTGTACAACAGTTAACATGCACATTTTCTAGTTACTTAATATGGAACTTGTTGGTTATATATTTTACGTAACGGAATATTGGTAGTCTTAAAGGTGAATATAGAACTTGTTTGTTGAATAGTATGTGCAACAAAAATATTTTGTGTTAATTGATTTGTGACTTGGATATATTGTTCATTTTAATGTATTATCACTTGTGATAATCAAGTAATGTGTAATTAGAATGTTGTATGTTTTACCTATTTAACGAATTATCACATATGATAAACTAAGATATAAAATGAATGAAGTATAATACCACAAATGATAATAAATGAAGAGTCAATTTTATCAAATGTATTATCCGTTTTTATTGTCATTGTTGACTTCATGTTTTACCACATGTGATATCCTAATACTATTTGAAAACAACATCAGCCTTCAGAATTTCCAAATCCGCCTTCGGAACCTTTATTAATTAAGATTTATATGTGACTTAACACTGATTACCCCTGAGATTGTAATATCGTCGGTCATAAATATAACATTTATCAACTAAGATCTACTCGTGGCTTAACAATTATTACCTCTGACATTGTAATATCACCAGTGATAAATAAATGTGAACCTTAATTAACTAAGATTCACCTGTAGCTTAACACTTATTAGCACTGAGATTGTAATATCACCAGTGATAAATAAATAATAATAAAATCTCATATGAAGCAATATAATGTGACACTAGTTATGGTATTCCATATATGATTAATATCAGATGTGATAAAACAATATAACGTGAAACTAATTGTGGTTATTTTTGAAATTCTTAACATGTAATCAATGTTATCTATCACTTGTGATATTATACTATTAGTAGGACTAAAAGGGTTAGAACATAATTTTGTGGGAAAAAGGTGTTTGAATTGATTTTTCACAAATTATGTTTGATATATAGTTAGAAAGCTAAAGATGTTTATTTTTTAATGTCAAACAAGATGAATCATTTAGTGTTTTACACAAATACTTATGCTCATTTCATGACATCATGTTGAGTGTTCGAACTTACAGACATGTTATATCACATGTGATACTTCAAGCGGGTTTGATAATAAAAAATAAAATTCTTTGATATTCACCAAATTCTATGAATAAACTGTTTTGATTTAGATTTCTAAAAATTATGTGTGATAAATGGTTGGAAAGCTAATGATACGTACTATTCAATGCCAAAAACGATGAATCAGTTAGAGTTTCACACGTGATATATCAGACAAAATACTACATCGAGAAAAAACAAAAAATACTAAAATTTTTTTTGTCAAAAGTATATGAAAGTGCCCCTCTATTGAAAGATAATTCAATGCTCGTCACGATAGTGTAATTTATGTATCTTAACATTTTACAGTTTTTGCGATATGTAATTTTTGAAAAATACGAGTAAAAGTGTGTTTTAATTAAAAAAAACACAAAGGTAAGAAGGGGAGGTGGATGTTTTTTAAGGTTTAATCTTGTCAATTAAATAAAATTTATTATGTGGTTGAGATTAGTCCCTCAGCATGTAGGAAAAAACAAGTCTCTAATTGAACTTTTCTCCATAAATTATATATCTTATACATTTACCAAGCGCTTTGGCTTCCGCTTGGGCAAGGGCTCGCGGTCGGGTTTGGGTTTGAACTTGCGGCCTGAGCTATAGCTTAGGATTATTTCTTTTTAAAACGGGCTTTAACAAATTTTTATTTGGTCCGTTATTGACTAAGCCCGTCTTAGCTATTTTTTATGTATATACATAGCAAGTCGTTATTCAGTGGGTCACAACAAGTATGAAATAATCATAAAAGAAACAGTACGCAAACACACCGCCGTGAAGGGCAGGTTCGCAAACCTCGTTAGTTACACTTATTAGAGGATCAAGTGTTATGGCATGCTATTTCAGTGTCAAATTTCACTTTTCATGTCACCTCAGTGCCACCTCTTAACATATACACTCAAAACACCCCTTCACAACATGACAAATCTCATGCCATTTCCTCTATTTTTGCCCCACCCATCCACAATTTTATTTTATTTTTCCATTTTTTAAACAAATTAAATTTTATTAATTCAAATATATTACAATACGAAACTTAAAGAAAAAATACACAAGATTTAAAATAACATACGAAAAAAAAACATAATGATAAAAAAGCATACTAAAACTAAAAAACATACAAAAACAGAATTAAGCATATTTTTTCGTTAATGCTTCTTTTTTTGCGGTTGATAAGAGCGGCTTAAGCTTCTGACAATCCGTCGATGTTAATCGTGAGAAATTCTAATTATTTACACTTCATTATTGCCAAGTCTTTTTTCATCCCCGTCTCGTACGACGATTGGGCGACTTCCCGCTTGAGCTTGAATTTGGAATGCAATGTTTCTGATAAACTCTCCGGTTTTCGCGTTGCTCGACGTCGTATCCGATTTGGTTTTTTTACAGGTCGAGGTTTGTTATGGCGGCGCCAATTAGGTCTTCACGTGTATTTGGCGTCGGTCGACGTGATGATACCTAAGCCAACAAGGTTTTAGTGTTTTTTTCATAAAAATATGATATTTATAATGAGGGAAGGCAAATGAACAATGTTTCTGATAAACTCTCCGGCTTCTTGTTAGACATTTTCCAGTTAATAATTTGGGTGTTTAAAAATTTAAATATTGTGTTTGAAAAATAAAATGTCAGGGTTATAAATAGTAAAAAGAGGGGTTTTATTAAAAAAATTAAAATTTTGAAATTCTTACCGTTGAGGGCCAACGGTTGACTTTTGATCAACTTTTCTAAAGTGGCGTACACCACTTAACTGGCGCCGAGGCCAGTGGCGGGCTTCAGCGGTGTCATGGCGTGAAATTGGCGGCGCCAATTAGGTCTTCACGTGTATTCGGCGCCGGTCGACGTGATGATACTTAAGCCAACAAGGTTTTAGTGTTTTTTTCGTAAAAATATGATATTTATAGTGGGGGAAGGCCAACGAACAACAAGATATGTCTCATGATAAGTGTTGAGTGTTGGCTTGACACATAATAAGTATCGAGTGTTGGCTTGACACTTAATAAAAAGGAAAATAATTTCCAATTTGTAAGTCTTATTATTATTAAAGATTTAGAGATAAACATTCGGTATGAGAGAAATCAAAACAACTAAGGGTAACATTTATTACGAGATAAAAAACAACTTCTTTTGTTGGGAGAATTGCATATATGTCCTTCCAAAGGTCAATAATTGCATATATATATCCAACCAAAAATCGTAATTGCATATATATCCTTCAAAAGCTTTGTAAATAACATATATATCCAAATGATTAAATTATATATAAATAAATCTTTAATAAATGACAGTAATCTCTAATTGACCATTATACCCTGAAGTTTAAATGCACAACTTGAGTTTTCAATAAAATCAAAACTTCCATGGCTCTACTCCAGATGAACAATTTTATATTTCACTAAAAATTGAATCTTATAATATATCAATTTATGTCAGACAAAAAAAATATTTATAATATACCCCTACCGATTTATGTAAGGAAAAGAATATATATCAAAGAAGAGATGATATTGTTGTTGGAGGCTTGCTGCTCTACCTGAAGAACAATGCAAAAAGTAACATTAACATAAAACATATCAATAATGTATGAACTCTTTTGTATACAGAAAAGAAAAAAGAAATACAAAAGAAAGGAAGGGAAGATTGTTGGCAAAATATGCATTTCATCTTGCAGGAGATATACGTCCCAATATAACAAAGCTAATGTTTGTTGTTGACTTATTAGGGGATATTAATTATTTTTACTAATTTACCAAGAGCTAAAATTTAGAAGGGATAGAAGAATTGTGTAGTGTCACTTACTTTCAGAGTTTTATCAATTATGTTGAGAGAAAGAGGAAACTGATAAGTCAAGAGAAAAGAGAAAGAAAGGTACAATAGATAATTCAAAATAAAATGAGTTTTTTAATGTATGATTTAATTATTTAGATATATATGTTATTTACAAAGCTTTTGAAGGATATATATGCAATTATGATTTTTGGTTGGATATATATGCAATTATTGACTTTTAGAAGGATATATATGTAATTGTCCCTATTTTGTTAGTCTTGCTTTTAGTTAACTTATATTTAATTTCCTAGACCTATATTCAATTTGATCTTTGTAATATGATCAATGATCATCTCTTTTTAGGTATATGTAGGTTCAAATTTGTACATATATCTTTTTTAATGTTTTAAAGATAATAATTATGAGTATTGATTGGGATGTCTAACTGATATATTTAATTATATGCCTAAACTTGTGTGTTAGCATTTTGTTACGGACATCAACGGGGTAAGGATGGTATTTACCATCCCCATCCCCGTTTCTCAACCCCATCCCCATTCCCCCCCCCCCAATCGGGGAATTGTTTTATATCCCCATCCCCATCCCTAACAAGGATCGGGGATCCCCATGGGGATTTGGAGATTTTTCGTCTTTATGAATTGAGCATAAAAATTACACAAATAATTGAAAATATAAAGAATTGACCTACACAAAGTCTTAAAAAGCATACGTTGTACATAGTTGGATTAATTAAAATGTCATTCATTTTAAAGCATCGTAAATACTAAAACGTCACATATCTTATATAAATAAAGTGAATCGAATGTGTGTATTTGAAAAAATATTGATTGAATAATATGTAGTTAGTGCTTAACATTTTTGAAATATTTGAGTCATTAAATATCACATATACATACATATATACGTTAAGTATAATACTTGTCAATACTCACTAAAATATACATATACAAGTACATGTAGTAATAATATATAAATAATTTATATATATTTGTACATTAAAAAGTTCGAGGTCGGGGATTTATGCTATCCCCATCCCTGTCCAATCCTCGGTTTCATAATCTAGGGATTCTCCGTCCCCATCCCCATCCTCGGTTAACTCGGAGATTCCCCAGTCAATTCGGGTGTGGGGGTGGGGTCCCCGTCGGATACGGGTTTTAATGCCATCCCTAAAAGGGGGCCGCTTCTACACAAACCTATAATTTATTGCCACATCTATTATGTACATAATTAGTCACATTTTTTAAGTCTCCCAATCATTAGCGATAGTGACAACATACAATTATTGCTTTGTTTTATAATATTTTGATGATATTTGATACTAATTTACTTCTTATTTGCATTATAGTACAAAATGAAGGAATGAAATGGGAAGACACGGAAATGTACAAGAAACAAAGAAAATCGATGTAACCATGATTGAATGATTAATTGAGGAGGAAAATAACGCAAAAAATGCAAGTCCATTGGAAGATTTGAGGCTAAAAGGGGTGACGCAGAGGAGACACGCACGTCAGCGTCTACTAGCTTTTTCTTCCTAGACCCACAGTGACCAAATACACCAGTAGTGGTGGACTGCCTAGGCGAACGAACAAAATTTTTTTTAAAAAAAAACATTACATTAATAATTAAACATTACAAACTAAAATACGGAAATAAAAATACACGGAAGAAAAGTACGAGAAAACAAAAATACGGAGATAAAAAATTACAGTTATTTAGTTTGCATTTGTTCGATGCCATTCTGTTCCACTAGACCGGCCTTTAATTCTTTTAGATGCGTCTTATTCGTCGTGTATTTCTCTGATAACTCGTAGACTATCTTGTGCCGATCTTACGGGATCATCTTCACGATGTTGTTCCTCCCAGATAAAAAGTCGGGAGAGATTGCCTTTCCTTTTTCTTTGCGAATCATATTATGTAATATGATGCATGTGCTACAATCAACTGCCGTAATCATGTTAAGAATCTACGAACGTTGTAGTAGTTCTTACGATAACCCATTTTTTCTTTAGCACGCCAAACGTTCGTTCCAAATCTTTTCTTGCTACTTCATGCGCTTGCTTATATCTTATTCGCTTCACATCATTATGACCCTGGCTGCGAAATAGACTTAAATAAGGCACAGCCCATTCTGATTTGATATCCCGTCAGTAGATATTACTCCCTCATTTATATAGTCAGTAGTTAGCCTACGATGGACACCTCTAGTGCTTTTCCCTACTTTAAGATCTATTTAAAACAGGGGATTGAGTAAAAACGTTAACGTCATTGTCTCGAAACCTGCTACACACATAAGAAGGCCGTGCCTAAAATCCATAAATCTTGTGAGGCAGCCGCTTTTAACAAAATGAATGGCTTTGACCCGGAATCACCCCTACTGAATTGAGCACGATATGCTTGTGGACATTGAGCTAACGGCCATTTTGTACAGTCTATGCTGCATATCATACCAGGAAACTCCAAGAGAAAATCCCCCACCCCATTTCCCTTTCTTTTCCTTTGTTTCGTGAAAGCTAGAGTTTTTACGACGTATAGTTTGCATAGGCCTTCGCAAGTATATATCGGCCCATATAAACTCTATACCAGTTACAGATATTGCATCAAACATATCAAGAGTAGTTTAGTCACGATTTGTAAACTATTAATTATAGAGAATCTGGACAGCAGCGATTAATATGAATAGTTGGCCGAATCGCGAAGGTCACTTCACTAAAGCTACGATGCAGCTTTTCCAACAGGCATCACACCCTTCTTAAGACAATAGGAGAAGTTCTACGCAGACAATTCTCTTTGATACAATGAGGAAGGGTGAACAACGATCGGTTCATTCAGAATCGTCTTACGAAATAAATAGGCCTTGTTAAACATGGTTTTTAGCAAAGTAGTAGCACTAGTCGATCATGAGCACGTACGATCTCTAGGCTATAGCTTCGATTGGTATTTTTTGATTGTAGGCGTAGTTGCTTGAACACCAAAGCACTGTATAATAAAAAACCGGAGAGGAAACTATTCACTTCCGTGGTTTTCTTTCCATCGTATCATCGAAAAATAAACACTCAGGAGATTCATTTGAGGACATATTGTTTGTAGTGTGTGTTTTTGATAAAAAGTGTATATGATGTGTAATAATCAGGAAAGAAGATGTTGGGTTTTATAGAAAATAAAGGGATAAAAATAAAAAAAATATAGGAAACAGTTTCATTTACTCGGTCTTCTACACGACCCATACAATTGCAAAGGTTGGGGGGGACTAGTCTAGTTCGGTCAAGGTAATGGACGACCACCTTATTTGCTTCCACCATGGGCGACGGGACCGAGGTCCGACTTACATTCATTCCAGTCTTAGAAATACTAAATGAAGCATCTAAACGTGACTTAGGAAGTTGATCTATGAAGCTCGTGAAAGAATCAAGTGAAGAAACAAAGCCAAAAGTTGAAATCAAGTTTACGTGATGTCCCTAAAAATTTTTTGTAGTATTTTGGCCACAAATTCCATCATACGATCCCCTTTTTACCGTGAATCAAGAGGAGATGGAAATGAAAAAGAGATATCTACAACTTTTGTGTTTTGCGCTAAGCCTATAATAATCAAGACCAAAAAACAAATGAAAATTCGCGAGCTCTCCAGGGTAAAGGGACAGATTTTCTCTCACGGCGTAGAGAAGATCGGTTTATGAAAATCAACATATAAATACTAACTAAACTCGACCTAAGGTCCCAAACTTTGCAGATTCGACTTCTTGATTTTTAGGGTGTTTCACCTCTTTGGAGGCACAATCATAAGAGAAGCATGATTAAACCTATTAACCATTAAGATCACTTTGTTATACTAATTCTTTAATTAAAACTATGTTTTGCTTATGGAAGATATATCTTTTTTCTTTATGTTATTTGTTGTTGAAGCCTTCGTATTAGCCTTATAATATACTTATTAATTTGTTGACATGATTCAGACATTTAATCGTTCATTTTATTTGATAATTTTTATGCTTGTTTTCCGATCCTTGCGTTTTGGTGTTTATTAATCATGTTTAGTTGATAGTAATGAGTTATTAGGTCATAAGATCAATGTTAATTACTAAATGCACTAATGGACTATAAATCTCGTTTAGTGGCTAGTATCATTACAATTAACAGAAAAGGTATATCACTTGTGCAAAGGTGCTCAAAGCTATCACTGCAAGGTATGAATGATAAACGTCAAAAGCGTGTCGAAATAATCTTCAAGTATTTCCCGTCGGATGTAAAAATTACTTTAGGAAAAGTAATAATTAAATTCTTCCAGGAGTATGTATTCCATGGCTGAGAATTGAATTGATATTTACGTTAATGTTTTTTGTTTTGAAGTTTGATCTATCTTATTTTCTTTTTTCCAATTTTTGTTTTGTTTTGGTCTTTATACTAAACTTAAAATAAAAACTAAATTTATACTAAATAATAATAAGCAAAGCAATAGACTTAAAGTATTATATAAAAACGGATATCGATTGTCATACGTGAGCGTGTTTGGATCCACTCAAAGTGTGGAGAGTAAGTTTCTTATCGATGAATCAACACCCGTCTAAATAATTATCTTCTCCATTAACTTGCGATTTATATTTGGAAAACTATTTTATTATCATATAGATTTTAATTTACTAGATTATTCCTAATTACTCTTACAGTTTTTTTGCTCGATCCGTATAACCTCAAAACACTAATGCGCTAAATAATCTAATATTATTACCTCGCAACTAATAACTTTTTATTTCACCTTAATTCACCAACACATCTACTCCACGTAACTAGCATAATAAACTTACTTATCTAATTATCATAACTAAACTAGCATAACACAAAACATAATTGATTAAGCTAAATGACAAAAAGAAACTAAGACGAATATCGGTGCTAAGTGACATGGAAAAGATCTTAAGTGTGTATTTAAGTTTTTTAATGACGAATTAACTACCATAAGAAAAGATTACTTTTACTCACATCGTAGGTTCATTTTGAAAACTATGTCTCTAGAAAGATATATATTATCGTTAGATTTGATGTTTGAGTATTTCTAAGGATTTTGCCCTTTCGAAATTAATTCAAATAAGAAATCTAAAATAATCCGCAACAATTAATCAATAATCCCTTTTATAACATCCACACACTTATTTCAATTTATCGCTCAATAACATAACACGCATAAATAAAATTACCTCATACTCATAACAAATAAGTACGCAATAACAATCATAATTAACACAGCATAAACATTTTAAATAAATAAATAAACTACATACTATAATGACAGAAAGAAAAAAGAAAGGTTAAACAAGATTTTAAGAAAAATCGGTGACGAATTTAAACACCCGATCTTATAAACTTTAATTAAACAACTACAGATTAAACTTTATTATTTAATGATGACACTAATTAGGTGTAAAGGTATTGAGCTTTATTCACTAATCGCTAAGTAAAACTTAACGATAGCTTGAAACTTTAGTAGTTAAATATAAGCTTATGAGACATCATAACGCTCCCTCACATAATTCCATTTGCCTTCAAGGGAGGGACTTCGGATTCATCAACATTAAAACAATCAAAGTTAAGATGATGCAATGATAGTATAAGCTACTAATTAAATTAATGGACAATTATGCAAAATAAATGAAAAACTTTAAGATCTCTAAATTTCCACTCGAAACCAAGGTGTGTTCAACTCTCCAATAAAGTGAAGGGATTCGGGGATCTCATTAAGGATTTAGATATCTAATTACCATAACGCTAGAATAAAAAGCAACAAAAAACCAAGGTGTTCTACTCCGAAAAGTAAACGGGAATCGGGTATAATTAAGGATTTAGATCTAATAAAAAATAAGCTAGAATAAAAAGAAACAAACTTTAAGCTAAAAATAATAGATCCAAATCCACCCGAAACTAAAGTGTTCACTTTGGAAAGTGAACGAGAGACGGGTATTTTTTAAGGATTGGATCTTAAAGCAATAAACTAGAAAAATAAGCTTACTCGAAAATCTTTAAATCGAAAACAATATAAAATAAGCTAGTCTAAATAAGCTATGGAAGTAGCTTATTAGAATATAAGCTTAAGAGATCGGATCCAAAAATAAGCTATAAGAGAGAGCTTATTTGGAGATAAGCAAAAGAGAAGGAGTAGAAGAATAAGCATAAAAAATAAGCAAAAAGTAAATAAGCATTAATAAGCTATGTGAAAATAAGCTACTCTACTCCTAAATCTAATCTACACTAAATAAGCTATGTGAAAATTAAACCTACATGTAACAATGCGTTTGTGCTGGATCTGAGGAAGTATATATAGCCCACTTATGCTTGGGGGTATTTTGGTCTTTTCGTCCTCCAACCGCCTCAATAATGATCAATCATTGCTTTGGATCCCGTGCCTCGTCATTGCCAGCTGCAGATTCCTTGATCCTCCAATCATAAGCTGCCACGCGGGCTTCCAGAACACTCTTTACCCGAGCCAATGATTGGCTTGAGCCAATCATTGGTACCTCGTACACCAATAAATGCCTTGAGCCGCCACCATGCCTGCAACGCCAGACCTGCAACACCTGAACCTAGTACATGCATTTTTTAGGTGTGTCAGAATGACATGTGGTAGGCTGGCATTGGCCAGCCGCCGCCACGTGTCGTGACCTAAGTGGTAAGCCGCCACAGGAGCAGTCACCGACGCCATCGTCGGAGCCACCGGTCAACGGTGGGTCAATGATAATCAACGGAAGGTCAACAGTGGGTCAACCCTAGTCAACGGCGGGTCAACGATGGCATACCACCGTAAGCCACCGCCGGACCACCGTAGTACCATAGCTGGACCACCGGTCAACCACCACCGGACCACCAGTCAACGGTGGTCGACCGCCGATCAAT
>BQNB010012528.1:0-78965 GCA_026074375.1 Tanacetum coccineum
TGATAATTATTATGAGTGAGCCGGTAATTTAGAAGCTATAGAACTTGTGCTTGATCATCATTTACTAGACTAAAGCCTGATTAATCATATGTTATGAATCCCGCAAGTTCATAATCTAGAACTGTTCTTGCAAGTACTCCCTTTAGTGCTAAGTTGCTGAAATAGCTAAGTAAGAAGTTAAAGTTCTGTGCCGAGCCTTGGTAAAAAAAGTGTGTAATATATATATAGAAGTCCAAAGAAATAAAGGCTTAAGTTCCGGCACATGAAACTAGTATACGCTCCCGCTTCAATATCAAGTTCTGCCCTTCGGTCGGGTTTATGTGTCAAGTACAAGCCTATGGTGGCTGTCTAGATTATGTCTGTGCAAATTGAGTGTCTCCACAGAAATATATATAAAACCCTATCTGAGTGAACTGAGTGAATTTTAAATCAAACACATTCCCTATGTGAGGTGCTTAGTTATATGTCATTGCCTGAAAAGTTATCTAAACCTGTAAACACTTATAAAATCCAAATTTTCTCTACGTCACGATAAATGATTTTATTTCTCGCTTTGATTGCTTGAGGGCAAGCAACAGCTAAGTGTGGAGGGATTTGATAGCGCCTAAATTATACATGTTTTTGGTGGCGTTATTTGTATAAATTTAATCATTTCTCGTGAAATTTCAATACTTAATAGCATGAATTACTTGCAGGTTCACTAGAATACATCTCAAGATAAAAAGGAACAGAATTCAAGTGTTTATATATATTGGAAATCAAGATACAAGAAAAGAACAAAATCTCAAGCTGAAAAGTATGTAAGTGTGCCGCACTTATCAGTAGTACGCCGTACTACCTCTCAAAGTCTATAAGTGCGCCGCACTTATCAATAGTACGCCGCACTTCCCATCTGACTATGAAGAATTAATGAAGACATTAATGCTATTGAATTAACATCCTAAGTATGCCGCACAAATTATCTTATGCGCCACACTTCTCCTCTAAACATTTATTACCCTTACAATTCTTTGTGGCCAACACTTCTCCAATTAATATTTAATTCACTCGCCATTTTAATCACCAGTACGCCGCACATTTTACTTGTGCGCCTCATTGTCACCCTGAAATCAACCTATAAAATAGAGCCAAAATTAACACTTTTCCAATCTATCTCATATTTACAACACAACTAAAGTATCTAATTTCCTCATTCCAACATTTCTCCAAGGCATAAAACACCATATCTTGGTGGAATCAAGATCAAAATCACCAAGCACGACTCGAAGAATATCATACTAGTTTAGTAGAAGAATGAAGTTTGTTATCAAATCAAGTTATGTTATGAAATCTTTAGCCATGAGAGGCTAAATCTCTCATGACTACTCGGTGATGTTATGATAATGCATAAGTGTTTAGTATGATCATGATCTCTTTAATCTCAAGCTTATGTTGCGATCCTATTATGTCTTATCTTGTTGGTTTTGCTTATCAATCTTAGATTATATAATCATATCGGTATAGGTTGAAAGACCCGTTATGATCTATGTGGTTTTTAAAGATTTGTTTATGGGCTTTTAACGTCTGTGTCGAGAAATCACTTTCGGATAAACTAATAAAACAAAATATGGCTTTGATATATTTAGCAACTAGATTATTTGAGTGGAACCAATATTTAGTCTAGTTAAATAATATTTCTATGGGTCTATTCAAGTTTTAATGTGTGAAAATGGTTTTAGCGAGAATCCTTTTTATAAGTTAAAGGTTCCATCTTCGAGGTCTTAATTATTTCCAACACTTATGAATTATTTTCAACTATCCGAGTAGTCATCTTTATTATCACTGGTAGAACAAAAGTTATTTTCAAAATACTATTTAAGTCTATTTTCTTTCTGATTATTTAAACACTACTCAAATCCGTGTGGACGACCTGGTCTTACCTAAAAAATTATACTACATACGTGGGTTATACTTTTACCCATGTGTTTCCCTATAAGAAAAATTGGTATTTTCAATTATTATAAATTTAAAGCTTTTGAAACACATCATGTGGGTTAGCCCGATCCACGTGGTTCCAAAGAAAGGAGGAATGACTGTAGTTTTAAATGACAATAACGAGTTAATTCCGTCTCGCACAGTTACAGCATGGCGAGTGTGCATCGACTTTCGTAAACTTAATGATGCAACTCGAAAGGATCATTTCCCTCTTCCCTTTATTGATCAAATGTTAGAGTGTTTATGTGGGAATGAATATTACTGTTTTCTTGATGGCTTTTCAGGATTCTTCCAAATTTCGATCGCACCCGAAGATCAAGAAAAGACAGCATTCACTTGTCCTTATGGGACTTTTGCTTACCGACGAATACCGTTTGGATTATACAACGCACCAACTACTTTTCAAAGATGCATGATGGTAATTTTTCACGACATGGTGGAAGACTTTATGGAAGTATTCATGGATGACTTCTCGGTATTCGGTAACTCTTTTGATTATTGCCTAGCTAATTTAGATAGGATGCTTGCTAGATGTGAAGAAACCAACCTTGTGCTGAATTGGGAAAAATGTCATTTTATGGTGAAGGAAGGGATTGTTTTAGGATACCAACTTTCTAGGGCTAGATTGAGGTTGATAGAGCTAAAATCGATGTGATAGCTAAATTGTCATACCCAACAAACATAAAAGGGGTGAGAAGCTTTCTAGGGCATGCTGGATTTTACCGAAGGTTCATAAAAGACTTTTCCATGATTTCTAAACCAATGACCCAGCTTTTAATGAAAGACGCGAAGTTTGATTTTTTTGATGATTGCAAAAAGGCATTAACATTTGAAAGAAAAAAAACTATACCACTGCGCCTTATCATTAATATGCTCTTTGATTAGAACGTGCCCTTTGAATTAATGTGTGACGCTAGTGACTTCGCTGTTGGAGCTGTGTTAGGACAACGAATAGACGGGAAATTTAAACCAATCTATTATGCCAGCAAAAGTCTGAATAATGCCCGAGAGCATTACACCACCACTGAAAAAGAACTTCTTGCAGTTGTTTTCTCTTTTAATAAGTTTCGTCCATATCTTATCTTATCAAAGGCCGTAGTCTATACTGATCATTTAGCTTTGAAGTATTTGTTCAGCAAACATGATGCCAAACCAAGGCTTATAAGGTGGGTTCTGCTTCTTCAAGGGTTTGACATTGAGATTAAGGATAAAAAAGGGGCAGAGAACTTAGCTGTGGATCATTTGTCGAGACTTGAGAAAAACATAAGATTTGGGAACATTCACTGAAGAGGAAATCGCTTGAACAAGTTTGCCGTAAGAAACATCTTATTGATATTGAAAACATAAAAGTTTAAATGAGGATGAACCATGGTACGCTGGTTATGTTAACTATATCGTTAGAAAGATTATGCCTCCAAATTGGACACCTGAAAAAATAAGAAGATTTTTCTCTCAAGAAAAAAATTATTTTTGGGATGAACCATATGCATTCAAGCTATGCACGGACAATGTAATGAGGCGATGCGTTACTGGAACGAAATCCTTGAAATCTTGGCACATTGTCATTCTGGACCAACTGGGGGTCGTCATAATGCATTAATTACTAGAAGGAAAGTCTATGAATCAAGATTGTTTTGGCCTAGCATCTTTAAAGATGCTAAAAATTACGTAATGAGATGTGACGCATGTCAGAGATCTGGAAACATATCATCAAGAAGTGAGATGCCTCAGAACAATATTCAGGTATGTGATGTGTTTGACATTACGATGGGGTTCTAGACTTTATAGACCTTTCCTGCGTCAAAGGGAAAACAATATTTATATTGGTAGCAGTGGTATTATGTATCAATAGGTCTGAAGTTCCAAGCACTTCCTACAAATGATGCTCGCGTTGTGATTAAGTTTTTGAGAAGGCTATTTGCAAGATTTGGAGTTCCTAAAGCTTTAATTAGTGATCGGGGACACATTTTTGTAACTTTCAACTAGAAAAAGCCTTGCAAAAGTATAGAGTAACACATAAGTTATCAACGGCATATCACCCTCAAACTAATGGGCAAACCAAAGCGACTAATAGAGCTATTAAACGTATCTTGGAATGGGTCGGTTAGTATTATTCTCTTTTTTATGAAGATATTGGTCCCGAAAATCTCGACGATCCATTATGGGCCTTCAGAACCACCTATAAAACACCTACTGAATGCACCCCTTTAGATTGGTTTATGGAAAAGCTTGTCACTTTCCTGTGGAGATCAAACATAAAGCATATTGGGCACTAAAATAATGTAATATGGATCTCACAGCTGCAGCAAAAAACCGTTTCATGGAACTTATTGAATTGATGGAATGTGAAGATGGAGCGTACGAAAACACCCGGATCTACAAGGAAAGAACTAAGAGATGGCACGACTCTAGGCTTCATGGGGATAAGAATTTCAAATTAGGAGACAAGGTATTGCTATTTAATTCTAGATTTAAGATTCATCTGGGTAAGCTCAAATCAAGGTGGTACGGGCCAAATGTGGTAAAGACTGTGTATCTGTATGGAACTGTGGAGATCATCGATAGAAACGAAATCAGCTTTAAAGTCAACGGACAAAGTGTGTTAAAGGAAGTTCACGATGGACATATTAATGCGGAAGATAATGAAGTAGTGTAATTCGAAGAAGATACAACGTGAAAGAAGCTGGAAGGAAAAAGTCTAACTTAAAGACTAGCTGAAAGAAAAGTGCTTCCCGGGAGACAACCCGGATTGTTATTTATTTTTATCGAGTTTGTCTTCCCAAACATCAATACACGTATCTGCTCCATACCATATGGCGTATTGAATTTTTGGACGTTATCAGTCCTTTATTTTTATGAACTTTAAACATTATTGCCAGTTTTGTCAATACGGCGTATTTGTGCACATGATACGGCGTATTCGACAGACTGACCCGTATTTAGATACTTTTTACAGGTTTCTCGATACGGCGTATTCCAATTTATGGATACGACGTATTGGTCTCCTGTATAGTTTATTTAGCTTATTTAATTACCTATAGATACCCAAGATAGGACTTTGCATGTTTTTCCTATATTTTGCACAGGACCTCACTGCATAGAAATCGACGATGTTGGTGAAGTATCTACAATCTGGAAATCTAGAAAGTTTGTTGAATCCTTGAAATCTCAAGACAGCTGTTTCAACACACAAATCTTATCTCACAAAATCAACTTAGAGAATCTACCGAGCAAAATATCAGAGGAGTTTCTTATTCTTATTCTTTTTAACTTCCCGTTTTTATTGTTTTACTATACATACGAGTGACGTTGTAATTAATTCATGTGGGGGGATGGAATTAAAATGTATACGTGTCCTCGTTTTCACATTTAAAATGTTAAATTATGCTCATATTAAAAAAATTCAACACTACTTTTGTAAATTACTTGTTACCAATAACCCGTACACGTAACCCTTATTAGATATTGTGTGGATTTTAACCTTATCCGTTTCCAAATGGTTACTTATATGCCTCAATAAAATATGAGTGTGCCTGTTTTGTGGATGTTGTAGGACTTTATGATCTTTGGCTCGATATATCTATTCGAGACCATAATAATGAGTACTATGGATTTAGATGGAGTAATTTGTTTATATTGGTAAATTTCTAGGATTACACCCAAAAAGCCTTTATATGTTATTTCATTAACTAACTACACTGGTTAGTTAAATCTTCATATAAACCCTTTGTTTACTTTCATCTTAAGAGTAAGATACCTCTGGAAAAACCAAAAGAGTCAATCCTTTAGGAATTACACCAGCTGTTCGTTTTGTTACACCTTTACACCTTAGCCTACCCTGTTAGATTAAGTCCATTATCAGTTGCTAGTTGCTTAAAGTCTAAAGTATGTATTTCCCTAGTATTGTGTCAATTTTCTTAGTGTTAATTTTTTTTGATCTTTGTTTACGGTTGGGGAAAGAATTTGCACATTGCAAATGGGAATGAATATAATAGTAGTCAAATCATGTATTTTTATAACCAACATAATTATATGGTACCCTTGAAGAACTGAAGAAATTATCTGAAGGAATGATTCCAGAGGTTATTAGGATTAATATGTGCTTAATTACAACATATTTTATACTATTTAAAATCGAGCCTATATGTACCAAAAACAGACAAAAAAATACCTTAAATATGTTTATTTTGCTTTGTATACTGTGCTGGTATCCGGTATCGAACAACTACATAAGACGAAAATCAAAGCCAAAATTCGACAACAATGAGACGGTTTGGAATGAGCTGAAAGTCAAGTCAAAGTCAAAAAGTAACGTCGAGATAGCTGAATCAGGAAAAATACAACTTGATTGGGGACCAAAATTGCCAAATCATAAAGTTTAAGAACTACAAGGGCTGAATTATTTGCAATTTAATTGAAATATAACTTTAGGGCGCTGTTTCTGCCCAAACCCCTAAAGTTATATGACACAAGGACCAACTATGTAACTAACATGTATAACCTAAGGGCCAAAACTGACGACTTCTTAAAGTTGTATTACCACAGGACAACTTTGCAATGAACTTATACTCCTTATAAGGACCATCTTGTCAACTCTCCAACGTATCCCCTGCTAAACAAAAACCTTTTCCGCCTTAAGCACAAAAACCCATTTTCCACTGTTCATCTCTTCCCTCCATTTAACCCTGAAACCCTGAAAAAATCAAGATCTAAAATCCCTAACTCTCACTCCACTTACCCCTTATTTTCAACCTTGGCAAAATCCATTGAAAGCGCAATAAGATTCAGGGTCAAGATTTTTGGAATTGGCCACAAAGAAGAATAGAGGGCTAGGATGGAGTTTGGTTTTCTCTCACAAGTCTAACACAACAAACACACAACAAAGAAACATCAGCAGCCTTTATAAAAAGAGACAAGAAGGGAAAGAAGAAAAAAAGGAGGAGTAGTTGTAATTTTTTTTTGTAATTTTTATATTTTCTTTCGTATGATTTTGGAAAGCTCAATACCTTTTGTTAGTACTAAAAAACTCTTGGAATTCAGTTGTTAAGATATTTAACGGTTTAATTTAAATTTCATCGTTTATCAAAATTCCTGTGTAGATCATTGTTTACTGTGCTATTATTCACATGACTTCTTATTGAGCTTTTTGGTTTATGAGGTTGAAATGGATTGGCTCATGGGTGAACATAAGCTGCTAAGGAGCCTTATAAGCTCTTGAAAACTTCTGTAATAGCAAAGGGCCAAGTTTTAAGGAATTTTTACCTAATAAGCTCTAATAGGCTCATTTGAGCTTAAACTTGTTAATAAGCTCAAATTCAGTCAAAAGTTTATTTTAAGTCATACATTTACTCATTTAGTTCATTTCACATCAAAACATGGACACTTGAGGTAGTTTGATTCAAATTTGGAAGCTAAAGGAGTAATAAGCTTAATATTAGCTTATTGAGCTTTAAGCTCATTGGTTTAGAGGCTAAGGTACATATAGGTTTTAAATTGAGGTTACTCACTTAGAAAGAGTGACCTAAGGACAGAGACTTCAATTCACAGGTTTTACTTTTTTGTAGTATTTGATAGCTTAAAGCTTGTAGCTTATTCACTTGAACTCTTGTGCTTAATCTTGTTTAATAAAGTTCAGTTAGCTTAGATATTAAAATGTCTTTAATCCTTTGTAACTAGAATCCATTTAGGTATCATTTACTAGTATGCTGTCATAATTAGTATAATAGGCTAGCTGAGAAAGTGCTTATTTCTTATTAATAAGCTAGGCATTTTAGAGTTAAAATAGCTTAGATAGTTTAGTTGTAGTAAGAGTAGATAAAAAGTTTTGGCAGCTTTAGATTTAAAATAGGTTTTAATTAAGAAATTAGCTGTAGAAAGTCTTCGGTTAAAGAGTGTTTTGAATTAAGATGGATTCTTTGATCTTTTAAGTCAATAAAAATCTGTCAAAAAATTTATTTTTACCTAAGTGAGTTTAAGTCATGTATATCAAGTGTTAAACACGGTTTTTAGAATTAGTTTAATTGAAATTCAATGATACGATTGAGCTTTAAAAACTTTGTCTAGCACCAGGGCAGTTTAGTTTTAGTCAAATAGATTAGTGATTAGGATTCGTCTAAAGCATCTTGAGTTCAAAAAATTGATTTGTGCTCACTCAAATGCATTTGGTGGAGTGGTTTAGAAGCTCTAATTCTTGAACCTTAGCCTGCACTTTAGTCTTGTGTCAATTGCATCAGCAAACAGCAGTTAAAACTGCTGTTGCTTATCATTTTTCTTAGCCACTCTTTAGCCTTTATGATTAGGAATTAGAAATTAGAATTTTGCACTTTGTTAGTTCTCCATTAGGTTTATAAAAATCAGCACTTAAGTTTCATTATCAAGCTTTTAATCTAGCTTATTTTACCTTACAAAAAGTAGCATAGCAGCATTCTGGATTCCTAGCTTATTCTCTTTGATTTCTGATTTCTAGCTATTAGTTTAAAAAGCTTTTTATCTAGGTTAGTTTTATATCCTTAGGATAGCTTATTTATAAAAATTTAGCTTCTAGGATTTATTTTTGAAATAGATAGCTTATTAAAAAAGCTTGAAAAACAGTATAAGCTAATTGTACTTTTTCCGTTCAATATCTTGAAATTTTTGTTAATTACCTTAGCTTCTTTCTCTCCCTAGATAGAAACCTCTAGTATACATCTTAAGCTTCATTTAGTTTCTTTTAGATTTTATTTTCATTTAGTAATAAGCTAGAAATAAGCCAAAATTAGAAAAGTAGAAATTTCAAAGGAAATCCTTAGTTTCTGAGATACAGATTAAAAAGCTTATTTTCTAGCTTATTCAGTGGATAAAATGTCAAGGAGCTTTTGTTAAAGTTGTAGTGTATAAGCTCAAGTTCAACTTTGTAGTTTTAAGTTTTTGCTTATTTTCATTTTTTAGATAAGCCAATAATAAGCAAAATCGTAGGGTCTGTTTGGTACTTTTTAAATAGTTAAGGGTTGTCTGTTTTAATTGTAGTGTAAATTTCCATTACTTTTCCCGCCTACCCTTTACTTTCATTTGTTACACTTTCTACCCTGTCTTTTTAGAATAATAAAATAGTTTTAATATTTTCAAAATTAGTTTTAATAAAATTAGGTTTTAGGTTTTAATTGGTAAAATTAGGGTTCAATTGCTTTATAAAAATTGGGCATTTTCATATTACTAGTTTTCTGCACATTCTTAGTAGTTAAAAATCATTTTTCTTTATTTTTCCAGTTTAATTTGTATTTTCTAAGAATTAAAATAGATTTTTAGTAATTTCTTTTTCTTAAAAAATTCATAGAAAATAGAAAAATAGTTGAAAAAATCTAATTCTTTTTGTAATAATTTTCTTTTTCATTCTAGTATTTTTGAAAAATAAAAATAGAATTTTAGTGTTAATTTTTAGAAAAAGTTTATTTTAGTTAATTCATTTTTCTTTAAAAAATCATATAAAATTCAAAAATAGTTAAAAAAATTTAATTCTTTTTCCTAAAATTTTCTTTTTAAATTTGTGATTTTTAGGTATAAAATTTGTTAAAAGTAGTGCCTTAGATTTTAAATTTCAGTTTTAGCTCACGTTTTTAATTTTCGTGTATTAAAATTTCGTGCTAGTTAATTGTTTTTAGTTTCTTTAATCGTTTCTATAGTTTAATTGTGCTATTATATTCGTAGTGTAATTCAAAATTCAAAAATCCTTTATTCATTCTTGACTCGAATCCGAATTATTCCCGAATCTCAATTCACGACTTCGTTGGGATACGACCCGAGAAGAAAATACTTCCCGGTTAAAAATATACGTATTGTGTTTTCTTAAGTGAGATTTTATCCTTTTATTTCTCTTGTTTGAGAAGTAATTTGGAAAGAATTGTCACGGGGTTAATACTATATATATATATAAATTTGACTAGTGCTCACATACGCATACCAGAGCACATCGAAAGGTTTTCCAAAACGATCCGTCAATTCACAACCTGGAACAAGTTTGATTCACAAGGAATCGCACCATCGTTGCTAGGGAAAGTTACATTCTTGTTATATAATCAAAAACATAATTTTTTTTCAAAAACTATAAAAAGTAAAAAAATATATTTTCTTTTCTTTTGACTATAAATAAAAGTTAAATAATAAGAAGCAATTGAAAACATAAAAAAAAACTTTCTTTAAAAAAAGAATCAACAATAATATAATACTCTTAAATGAGTATTATCATAATATCATCGCACAAAGATCAAAACACTCCCATTTTGACACTCGCCAGGTACGAAGCTCAACTCTAGTTGGCTGATTCATTTTAACGAGAGTAGCAGGCGGGGGAGTCTTCGGATCGCCTAGGGATACAAAGGTTATCTAAAGAGCCGAGCTCTTTACCCTTTCTCGCTCTTCTTTGTGAGTTAGTTGGTTAGAGGTTATGTGACGTGAGTATCTCTTTTGCGTTTGTGTTCTTTCTCGAGTATTTTTCCATTCTTAGAATTTTAAGCTTATTTAATAAAAAATTAAAAATTAAAAATTAAAAAAATCATAAAATCATAAATATTCTTGTTATCCTCTTATTCTATATTTTCTTACTAAACCCCTCTTATTTTGATTCTTTATTATGTCGACATACGGGTTTTATCCTTGTTTTCAACTGCTGAAGGACAAACGAATTCGCATTGCCCCGTGTTCGACTTGGCGGGTGTGGTTCAAATCTTGTTAATGGAGATTGCTTATTGTAGTACTTATTCAAAGTGCTAACATATTATTCTCTAATCTTTTTTACCACACCTCCCTACTTTTAAGATTTTCTAGTCATGATGGTGAGGGTAAAACACACATGATTTTACAAGATAATTCGTGTGTTGCTTTGTGTTCGTATTGTCGTGGTTCTCACGAAGACTATTGTTGTACTCAATTATGGTGCGAAAACGGTTATCCCATTTGTGAGACATGTGGAGGGTATCATATGGATCACGAATGTTTCAATCTACAAAATGATGAATTTGAAGAAGAGTTGAAAGCACAAAGAATAAAGAATCAAGAATTTCTTGATACATTTAAAGAACTTTGTGATAGTGTGATAAAAAGCAAAGAGAGAGACGAGAGCGGAATCGCTAAATAAAATATGTATTCTATATAATCCTAAATTAAATAAATAATTTTAAAAAACAAAAATTCTCATTAAATCTTCTACTCTCATATTCTATCACTCATTTAACCTCATAAAATTATATCAAATTTATATTAAATACAAATTCAAAATAGATAAATTCAATAAACTATTCCAACTAATTTAACACACCACCATTTTAAACTCCATAACCCCCAACATCAACCTTCACATATAAAATAAACTAAACCCACCCATCTATAATACTTTAAACCCTCTTATAATTCTCATATTACTATCAAACATTTTTTGATTAATTTTATACTAAAATTTAATACTACATCATAAATTATAACATAACCCATTGAACATATTTTTCCAATTACAAAATCACTATATAACCTATTACATACATTCTACTTTAATATACTATCAAAAACTATCAATTATCAAATTAATAAATTTATTAAAAACCATTAATTTTAATAAAATACCTTATAACCCTATAAAAAATTACCAATATATAATTTAAATACTTATTTTTCAATAAAAATTAATGTCAACAAAAATCCTATTCCACTAATCCTAAAATAAAATTAAACACATACCTTGTGAGAATTTAATTTTGAAATCAAAAATATTCATTCGAATCTATTGTTCGATATTCCTTCTCAATCAATAGATACTAACTCTCATACTCAATTATACTAGAATAAAACAAAATCTTTTAAAAAATAAATACATCCCCTACTAACAATTCATAGCTCAATAAGATTCTAATTAATTTTTTTTTACCCCCCAACATTCCCATGGGGCCCCACCTTGGGGGGTGAGATGAGCAATCAACACTACTCCTTCAACGAGTCCGGACGAAATAAAAAAGTCTAGTGTTGCAGATTCTTAAGACTATCCAAGAGAGCTCAACGATGCAAGGAATGTGAGAGTTCTATAATGGAAATTCAATGAATTCAAATTCAAGGTTTTGAAATTGTGCTTTTTGAACATAACGATTGAATTCTACAAGTTATGACGAGTCAAGTTCGACAAAGTTGGAAAATAAATTTGATACATTTAATGTTTTTCAAATCCACTTTTTGAACTCGATGAGGAATCATTACTTTGGAGAAAGATGGCTTTCAAATGATGTTATTTCAAATCAGAGAAATAATGATACTTGTGAAACGGAGGCGAGATTTAAATAGTTTTTCGATGAATTTGATTAATGAAAACCTACTCCCTCCGGATGTTTCTAATGTTGAAAATGATTTTCAAGTAATTTGGAGGAGATTGTATATCTTGTGATATGATTCCTCCGGAAATTGATACCGATGATGACTCGGAAGGGGACGTTCCTCCTTTTGAGGAACCACTTGACGATGTTCTCTTTCCCCTTCCCGAGGTCGATATTTTACCCATCGAGGTTGAGCCCGTAGAGGTCATGTTTAATGACTCACATTCTTATGGGGAAAATCTTTCACAAGTTGAAAGGGAATTTCTTTCCATGGTCGATGAATTGTTCAATCTTTCTAATGATGATGAAACTTTTGACCCGGGAGGAGGTGAAAATGATGTTTTGCTTAATAATGGAGAAAACAATGATTTAAACGTTTTCACAATACGAACATTTTTACCATTGTACACCTATCCCGAGGTTTTGACCACTCTAACTCCACGGGGAGTGAGATAAAGTTTTTAAACCGGGTATTTTTGATGATGAGCTTGAAAGGAAGAGTTCTTTAACTCTTGAAACTTTTATCCCACCCGACCCACCCTTCATCCATCATTCATCTTTAGTTTGGGGAAATATCCGTTTAACGGGTGTTCTTCATCCTCATTTTTACACTCCATGACACTTTCATTTCCATTTTGCTTCCCCCAAGGACAAATCAATTCGGGGTCGAGTATAGCTTGTACTCGGTTAACAAAAACTAAGTGTTTAAGTCTGTTTGTGAGCTAACAATGCAAATGGATGAGAAGAAGCTTGTTCGCTCTTTTCGTTCTTGTTTGGTTGTTTGTGTTCTTGTTTGTCTAAGGTTTTCCGGATTTGGATGATTCATGGTTCTATATTGTGGAAGACAAAGCATCCACAATTTTCCATTGTTGGTCTTCAATTTTCTCTTCATAAAGAGGCGAAATCTTTTTATCCTTGTCTATATCGAATAACATCTATCTCTTTTGGCATCGACATTAGAATTTTGTTTAGATTCCTTTTGAACTTATTTTTTTTAAACATGAGGACAAGTTTCATTTTAGTTTGGGAGGAAGGATACTTTCGATATTGACTTGCATTTCACGCAACCTGTTTGAATCTTTTTGAATTCACCTTTTGAGAAAAGTTGAAATAAAATTTTTTTTTAAAAAAAAAAAAAAAAAAAAAATTTTTGCTTACAGAGAAGCTCAATAGAAGCTTAAGTTTGGGGGAAAAACACCACTTTTGGTAAAAATAGAGTTAATTTTGACTTGCAGGTGAAAATGCCTATGCTTGTTCTTTAACCTAACTTTTTTTCAGGGCCAAGCTTTCACAAATCATATTGCATTGGATTTTAAAAATGTGAAGAACAAGATATGATGTAGTTAAATATAAGTGTATTTGCTTAAGCAAGGTTTATTTGAAAACCTAAAGCTTATATGAATGATTTGTGTCTTTTTACTCCACAAGCTCTTAACAACCTAATGCTATAGTGCTATTCTTATTTAACTAAGTCAACAATGTCTTTAGAAAAAGTCTTACATTTTGGAAATAATTCTTTTTATTATGTATAGTAAGATTTTTGGTTTCAAATTTATAAGTTGAATTTTTTAAAGTGAATTTTTCCATTCCACCAAAATTATAATTTATTAGAAAAGAATGCCAATGACAGCATTTCTTAGCAAAAAGCATTATTTTTCGTGCCAATGAAGCAATTCGCAAAAATAGATATAAATGCCTATATATAGTTTTAATCGTTGGCGTATCCTGTGGAGAGTGAGATCGGTTAGGGGTCGCAATCTAAGGATTAAAATATGTACTGTAGAATCCAAGGTTCGTAGGCATTCATCACTAGGAAGCGCGGCCTTAGGTGATGATTGCAACTAAGGACTTTGGATTTAGGCTTTGTAGGAAAAAGTGTTGTCGCGATAACCACAAAACTTTGTTAGCAGCGGAAGTGGGGTTCGAACTAAGAATACCAGTTGTTGATGCGATATCCTATTTGGGAGAAAGGATATAAGTAGTGGATCGAACTTAAAGAACAACATTACTTTTGACCAAAAAATAATAATAATAATTTATAGTATATTGAAAATAAAAGAATGGTGAAAATTTCATTTTCTTAAATCAATTTATAAGTTTTGTTTCCTAATCTCTTTTAGCTTTGAGTCGAGGTTTATCTAAGTTATTAACATTTAAGCTCACAAGGCTTGAGTGTAAAGCTTAGATGAATTTCAACTATAAAGATAAATTGATCTATGGTTGAGTTGAAAAGAGTGCACACATCTTAATCATTAAAAATCCAAAAATATTAGGGATAGTTAGTGTACATATAAAAAATGGTGAAAACGGGACTTGTCGAAGCTATTGATTCTTTAGTTCCCCTTGACGAACACTTAGCTACTTTTCAAGGTTATTAGTCGAGGGGGATTGAGATTCTTGGTTTTCTTAAGTGTTTACTTCATAACATTGCGTGAGGACACGACAATATCTTAGTATGGGGGATTTAATATGTGCTTAATTACACATATTTTATACCTAATAAAACGAGCCTAAATGACCAAAAACAGACAAAAAATACCAAAAATATGTTTGTTTTGCTTTGTATACTGTGCAGGTATCGGATATCGACAAAAGGACGAAAAACAAAGCCAAATTAGACAAAATCGAGCACGGATTTGGAAAGAGCTGAAAAGTCAAAAGTCAAAGTCAAAAAGTCAACCTCGAGAAGCTGAATCAGAAAAATACAACTTGAGGGACCAAAATTGCCAAATCAAAAAGTTGTAAGAACTACAAGGGCTGAATTTGCAATTTAAATGAAATATAACTTTAGGGGCTGATTCTGCCAAACCCCTAAAGTTATATAACACAAGGACCACCAATGTAACTAACATGTATAACCTAAGGGGGCAAAACTGACAACTTCTTAAAGTTGTATTACCACAGGACCAACTTTGCAATGAACTTATACTCCTTCTAGGACCAAACATGTCAACTCTCCAAACTTATCCCTTGCTAAACCAAAAACCTTTTCCCGCCTAAGCACAAAACCCCATTTTCCACTGTTCATCTCTCCCACCTTTTACCCTGCAACCATGAAAAAACTCAAAAGATAAAACCCTCACTCTCACTCCACTAAACCCCTTATTGCCATCTTAACAATCCCATTGAAAACGCAAAAGATTCAAGGGTCAAGATTATTGGAATTGGCCACAAAGAAGAATAGAGGGCTAGGATGAGTTTGGTTTTCCTCTCACAAGACTAACACAACAAACACACAACAAAGAACCTCAGCAGCCTATAAAAGAGACAAGAAGACAGAAGAAAAAAAGGAGGAGTAGTGTAATTTTTTTTATGTAATTTTTAATAATTTTCTTTTATGCATTTCTAAAGCTCAAATCCTTTTGTTAGTATTAAAACTCTTGAATTCAGTTGTAAGATATTTAAAGTTTAATTAAATTTCAAGTTTATCAAAAATTCCTGTGTTAAGATCATTGTTACTGTGCTATTATTCACACGAATTCTTATTGAGCTTTTTGGATTATGAGGTTGAAATGGATGGGCTCATGGGTGAAATAAGCTGCTAAGGAAGCTTATAAGCTCTTGAAAACTTCTGTAATAGCAAAGGGCCAAGTTTTAAGGAATTTTTACCTAATAAGCTCTAATAGGCTCATTTGAGCTTAAACTTGTTAATAAGCTCAAATTCAGTCAAAAGTTTATTTTAAGTCATTCATTTACTCATTTAGTTCATTTCACATCAAAACATGACCACTTGAGGTAGTTTGATTCAAATTTGGAAGCTAAAGGAGTAATAAGCTTAATATTAGCTTATTGAGCTTTAAGCTCATTGGTTTAGAGGCTAAGGTAGCCATATAGGTTTTAAATTGAGGTTACTCACTTAGAAAGAGTGACCTGAGGACAGAGACTTCAATTCACAGGTTTTACTTTTTTGTAGTATTTGATAGCTTAAAGCTTGTAGCTTATTCACTTGAACTCTTGTGCTTAATCTTGTTTAATAAAGTTCAGTTAGCTTAGATATTAAAATGTCTTTAATCCTTTGTAACTGGATCATTTAGTTCATTTAATGTATGCTGTCATAATTAGATATAATAGGCTAGCTGAGAAAGTGCTTAGTTCTTAATTTTAAGAAGCTGGCCATTATTTTAGAGTTTAATAGCTTAGATAGTTTAGTTGTAGTAAGAGTAGATAAAAAGTTTTGGCAGCTTTAGATTTAAAATAGGTTTTAATAAGAAAATTAGTTTAGAAAGTCTTGGTTAAAGAGTGTTTGGATTAAGCTGATTTTGACTTTTAAAGTCAATAAAATCCTCATGTCAAAATTTTTTACTAAGCTGAGTTAAGTCATTATTATAAAGTGTTAAAACAGGTTTTTTAGAATTTAGTTTATAGAATTCAAAAGATTGAGCTTAAAAATCATTGTCTAGCACTCCAGGGCAGTTTTTAGTCATAAGATTTTGTGATTAGGATTGTCTAAAGCATCTTAGAGTTCAAAAATTGATTTTGCTCACTCAAATGCATTTGGTGAGTGGTTAGAAGGCTCTAATTCTTGAACCCTTAGCCTGCTATTTAGTCTTCTGTGTCATGCATCTGCCAAACAGCAGTTAAAACTGCTGTTGCTTATCATTTTTCTTAGCCACTCTTTAGCCTTTATGATTAGGAATTAGAAATTAGAATTTTGCACTTTGTTAGTTCTCCATTAGGTTTATAAAAATCAGCACTTAAGTTTCATTATCAAGCTTTTAATCTAGCTTATTTTACCTTACAAAAAGTAGCATAGCAGCATTCTGGATTCCTAGCTTATTCTCTTTGATTTCTGATTTCTAGCTATTAGTTTAAAAAGCTTTTTATCTAGGTTAGTTTTATATCCTTAGGATAGCTTATTGCTAAAAATTTAGCTTCTAGGATTTATTTTTGAAATAGATAGCTTATTAAAAAAGCTTGAAAAACAGTTATAAGCTGAACTTGCACTTTTTAAGTTCAATTTTCTTGAAATTTTTGTTAATACTTAGCTTATTTCTCTCTAGATATCTTTAGTACACATTTTAAGCTCCATATAGCTTCTTTTGTTTTTCACTTTCATCTAGGAATAAGCTAGTAATAAGCCAAAGTCTAAAAAG
Organism: Tanacetum coccineum; assembly: GCA_026074375.1. Classification (NCBI taxonomy): domain Eukaryota; kingdom Viridiplantae; phylum Streptophyta; class Magnoliopsida; order Asterales; family Asteraceae; genus Tanacetum; species Tanacetum coccineum. The sequence continues at coordinate 17,396 of BQNB010012528.1, forward strand.
TTAGTTAAACCCTTAGTTTCTGTAACAGATTTTAAAATGCTTATTTTCTAGCTTATTAAGTGGACAAAAGTCAAAAGTGTTTTTATTAAAGTTGTAGAGTATAAGCTCTTTTATAACTTTGTAGTTTTAAGTTTTAGCTGAATTTCACTTTTTAATAAGCCAAAAATAAGCCAAGTCGTAGGGTCTGTTTTGAAAATTGTCCATAGTTTAGGGGTACCCGTTTTCTCTAAAGTATAAATTCCCAATAGTTATCCCGCCTACCCTTTGTTTTCGTTTATTACACTTTCTACCCTGTCTTTTGGTAAAAATAAAATAGTTTCAATATTTTTAATTTTGTTTTAATAAAATTAGGTTTAGGTTTTTAATTGACAAAATTAGGGTTCAATTAGTTTATAAAAATTGGGCATTTTTGTTTCATTAAATTTCTGCACCTTTTTAGTTGTTAAAAACCATTTTTCTTTATTTTTCCAGTTAAATTTGTAATTTCTAGGAATTAAAATAGGTTTTAGATAATTTCTTTTTTTAAATAAATCATAGAAAATAGAAAAATAGTTGAAATTTTTTAATTCTTTTTGTAATATTTTTCTTTTTCAGTCCACTATTTTTGAAAAATAAAAATAGAATTTTAGTTTTAATTTTTAGAAAAAATTTATTTTTAGTTATTTCATTTTTCTTAAAAAATTCATAAAAAATTCAAAAATAGTTAAAAAATTCTAATTCTTTTTCCTAAAATTTTCTTTTTAAATTTGTGATTTTTAGGTATAAAATTTGTTAAAAGTAGTGTTTTAGATTTTAAATTTCAGTTTTAGCTCACGTTTTTAATTCACGTTTGTTAATTTTTCGTAATAGTTAAACATTTTTAATTGTTTAATTGTTTCTATAGTTTAATTGTGCTATTGTATTCGTAGTGTAATTCAAAATTCAAAAATCCTTTACAAAAATCTTGACTGTATCGATTCTCCAGCACAGCCTCGTTGGGGATAAACGACCCGGGAACATTCTATACTACTTCTCAGTATTATTGATTTTGTCTCTAGACTATTCTTACTATATATATTTTATATTTTATTATATATTATATATTTTAAGGTATAGTTTGGACGGATCAATGATCGTGAAGATGGTGAAATAACACCAAGTTTCGTAGTTAGTATATGAAAAAAAAAACAAAAAACTTAGAAAAATCGCAACAAAAAAAGAGGAGGAAAGTTTGAAGATAATTGTTTCGCAAAAGCTTAGACCGAAGGAATTATATAAAAGATCGATTATTCGTTGATACATCTATAAGTCAACGATGTAAACTTTTGTATAAAGTGGTAGATATCGCCACTTGCCTTGTAAAAGTATGTAAAGTATGGGATGATTAGGAAGTTGACCGTTACGGGAACGCCAAATCAGGTTGTTTTTTTATCTATGATCAAGACGTGTGTAAATAGTTGTGTCTTTTTCATGGTAACAGTTGGGAAAAAGTGTCTAACAACTTGTACCTTGGACCTAATCTATTTGTTTCGTAATTTTTATTTAATAACAATTTAATTCCCTTTCCTAATCATTAACCATGGGTTTTACGCGAATGAGGATGTGATCGAGCATGCATGTCTATTCCGTCGTTATGGCCATGTATGCATGTCTCAGCTGCCTTGTTAGTCTATTACTATTGGTGAAAGTTAAACGATCCCTACTCTATATCATTCTTCATCCTAACCCTTGGTTAAACTTGAATGAGGATGTCATCGAACACACATCTCTATTCCGTCGTTACAACCATGTATGTGTGCTTTAGCTGCCTTGTTGGTGTGGTACTTTTAGTGACAGATTGTAGAATGATCAACCCTAAGCCTTATAATAAAAACAAATTTTACCATTATAAACTTGTTACTCCTTAGCGCTAGTGGTGGAGATGTGTATCCTTGCCAAGCCTATGATAGAATATTCATCACGACTGAGCAATTGAGCGAATTAGTTACATGTTTCCACATAGATTAGTTGAGTGATTTGAGTATTTTGATCTTCCTATTTCGTAAGGTGTTTGGTTGTGTACTTGTAATAGATCAAGTAAATGCTTAATGGAAAAATACTTAGGGATACATTTTCATAAACTTCTAAAGGCTACTTGAGGACAAGTAGGATTCAAATAGGGGGATATTTGATGACATCAAATAACGTCACTTTTACAGCATCATTTATCCCATGTAATTAATCCATTTTGTATAATTATTGCAAAGAATTGTTACTTAATCATTTGTATTTGAGAATTGTAGTAATTATAGAGTACTTCGTGAAAGTTAACTAAAAGGCACGAATTCTAGAGCTTAAACGAAGAAATATGAAGAAAACTGATTCTGACATCCAATACGCCATAGCCATCAAGGAAGATACGGCGTGTCTGTGCCTGCACTTCACTAAAAACCACAAAGGAAACAAGATCAATACGCCATATTCAGAGAATCCTATACGCCGTATTCAAGTTATAAAATGTGAAGATTCTAGAAGATATCGAACCCTACTCCAAGAAACCCCCAATATGCTGTATCGAAGTCTTTCGATAGGCCGTATCGGCCTTTTTTCAGACCTTATAAATAGAAAACTTAAAAATGAGTTTTAAGTGTGCTAAATCATATTTTCGATACCTAAACCATAAAAGTCGATTTTCAGAGGAAAAGAAGAGCAGAAGAGGTCTTGCAACGTAATCAATTCCATAGGAAACAACTTGTAATCTCATGTACTCTTGTAATCATTCAGTTTTTGGTATCATTTGTTAACTCGGTTAGTTTACCTTGGCTAAATTATTACTCTTGTATTGATTATGACGTTTGAAGGCTAATACCTTCGGGTATTAGCCATTATTATGAAGATCTGAATGTTTGGTTTGTTTATCTCGATTGCTTAATTTATCGTTGATTGCTTGTTTATATTTATCAGTTTATACTTGTTCACGTGCTTTTGTATGCTACCGATCATTCAACCGGATCTAGTAATACGGACTAAGTAATCTAGATGTCGGGATAGCTCTCTATATAGTGATTTTTACATCAAGACCAATAGGATCACAAATAACGACCTATCTTTGCCCTTAGATTGTGAGCTTAGTTGGACCAACAGGTGACCTTGGGATCAACAAGTATGTTCTCGATTAATTGGTAAAGACTTGGTTAGTGGACTACTAGTGTATGAATTGCCTTTAAGCAGTAAGTAGGTAAAGTCTCTATGAGCTAGGGTTTAACATGATCACCATTTCTTAAATACCTAAGATAGATTATAATCAACAAATAAGGATGCTTTATGCGGATGCGTTTAATTATGACAGAATTCTACGTATCTAGGTCTTAGAAAGAAGTACCGCCCAAGTCTTAAGAATGATATGTCGCCTCGAGATAAGTAATCATTGCACTAAATAAACAAACCAACGTTCTGATTAGATTAATAATGGTTAATACAGTTTTCTTATATTTGGCTAGATTGCTCTTTTATCTTCTATTAATTTGCTTGCGTGTGTTTTAGTGTCTTAAGTTGATTTTAGTCACCACAAAACCTATGTCAGTCTCTCAGGCTGAAAACCTCCCTTATCCGTTAGATTTAGGATTAACACATGTTTAGCATAGGTTTAACATAGAATAGAATTAACTTAGTTTAGATAACCAAAATATTAATAAATTGAAAGATTGTTTCTCGCTCTTAGTGATCGACACCCTACTTACCACAAAACTACCACCGATCGGGTACACTGCCCGTTAAAGTGTTGTTTTTGGTTAAGTCAGCAAAATATAAAACTAAAACTTGAAACCATAAAATTACAACCACACAACGACACATCATGTCCTTAGAGGATGATTTGTATGATCACGAAGTATTAGTGCTGATTAGAAGAAAATTTGAAAGGATGTGTCCCATTGTGGAACCAAGTGCTAGTATACACCACGAGCATTGAAAGGGGGAAGTTTTAACAAAGCACTCTTACAACCTTAATGTTATGATTTATTTTCAGTTTTGCATTATTTCACTAAGCTTACAGCTTACATTGCTTTGCTTATGTCTTTTATATAGGTGAGATCAAGTTTAAGGTTAAAGTTCGCGGGTTAGCTATTGGTGGAGCTCATGGGTAATAACTTTCCTACCATCTCTTTTACCAAGAAACACCCTAGGATATTAAACATTGGTGTATGTGAAAGTAAACTCAGATTTGAGTGATTCACGATTAGTCACGTTATGTTTTAAAGAGTTAAAGGGGTGTTTGGTATAGCGTCAATCATATCGTTTTGACCTATTTTGATGTTGTATGGGCTAAGAACAAATCTTTACTTATATGAAAGTATGTTATATGATATTAAACATTCAGTTAAAGTTGAGTCTAGTATATATTAATTGGAAATAGAGTTTTTCGGATGAAAAATGAGTAATATGCAGGAAAGTGGGCTGAACTGGGCACGGCCGCTAGCCGTGGGAGCATAGCCGTCGGCCTGGGAGGTCTCTGACCCCTCCAGCCACTGGCCAAGGTCAGCCAGCCGCCGACCAAGGCTGCCAATCACCAGCCGAAAAGGCCAGCCACCAGCTAAAGGCCTTATAGGCTTCTGGCTTTTTGTCGATTTTGTTTTATGTGTATAAAATAAACCGTAGCTCGTCGTGGGTCGTGCCACCTATCGACAGAAAGCTCTTTGAGTCTTCTTTAACTTAAAAATATTTTCAAAGTTCGAAACTCAATGGAATTTTCAAAATGATACTATGGAGTATCAAAGGTATATGTTGGGATTAGTCGTTGAAAGAAAAATCTTAGTATGGGCATTTCAATTGGGTTACTGCAAAGGAAATGGAAGACTGGGATCAATTTATTTGTAATGATATTTATAAAAGTGAGTCATCTGATGATGAAGAAGATACGGAAGACGACGGGTCACAGTCTGAAGATAAAGTCACAACAGATAATGATGTAGAGAGGATCTCTGAATCAAGTTGTATGCACAATAACGACTTACTTTATGATAACAATCACAACAATATAATGCTTGATAAGGACAAAGTTCTATCCGAGGACCCTTTTAATTTACATGATACTAGCCTCAAGGCCCGCCCGATGGGCGGCTAGCTTCAAAAGTTATTTAAAAGATAAAAGTAGTAAAATGTTTAATCCAATAATGGTTACTAAACGAATATAATGATAAAACGAAAGATGAAGTCATGTTCTTAATAACCGAATATATAAGTAAAATGATTTATAACCCGTGTAATATACGGCACGTTAAAAGCTATTTTATTTAAATAACTTTTCAATAAAATCAAATGTTGAAGTTTGAATGGTGACAATAAAAAACTACTAACTCTATAATTTGATGAATTAGCATTTTTGGATGCAATATACCAACCCAACTTTATTTGATGTGGTAATTTTAGAGTTTTTGTCCAGTTGAAAAACATGGCTGATTGTTTGACCCATATAAGTTTGGGGGAGTTTTTTAGGAGGAGGCGTTTCAAGGCAAAATCGATTTGGGGGGTTTTTGTTTGACCGAAAATTGTTAAAAGTCAACATAGCTTTAGGACCATTATATCAAAAATAATACCAGGTGTCATTTTTATAGAGTTTTGGCTAGGAGATCTAATTCAAGGCAAGCTTGTTTTATATAGGGGAGGATACTACACAAGAGAAATGATAGTGGTGACGACTTGAAATTTCCACTTGTTTTACCTCAAGTGTGATTAACGTGGAGGAGGTGAACACAAAGGTAAAAGGGGCTACAAGTAATAAGGTAAATGAGCATCTTAATTCTACTTCAAACAAGCTTGAAGTGTCTGTCTCAAAGGAAAGCATTCATCGAATAATAGTGTTTGTTCGAAGAGGGTTCACACAAGCGGTTTAATACTGCAATTGATAGACAAGTTAGTTAAGGTAGGACAAACTATGGGTTACAATATGGAAGGGTGTATGCACAACATTGAAGTCATTATCGGCTCACAAGGAGAATGCAACGCTGTCAAAAAAAATTGTCCTTAAACATTCAAGGACTTAGTCATAAGGCGAAAAAGGGTGGTTAAAGGAGTTTTGTATGAAACATCATGTTAATTTTGTATCTCTTTAAGAAACTAAAATAGAGAGCATGGAGTTGGTTACTATTAAGACGTTGTAGGGTAATTCTTCTTTTGATTATGCTCTTATTTCTTCTTTAGGCAACTGAGGGGGTATTTTATGTGTTTGGGAGCCTACTTTGTTTGTCAAAGATAACGTTACCTCGTCTGATAATTTCTTGGCTATTATAAGTACTTTGGTTCTTTCGTCTTCCAAACTCCTTATTGTTTATGTTTATGCTCCCCAAGATCTAACAGAAAAGAAGGTGTTATGAGGTTACATCTTTCATTTGATAGACCGGTGGGATGGAGATTATGTGATTATGGGGGATTTTAAGGAAGTTAGAATGGAACAAGAAAGATATGGTTCGGTTTTCAACGCTTAAGGTGCTAATGCTTTCAATAGTTTTATCTCCTTAGCAAGTCTGATTAACCTTCCTCTTGATGGTTATGCTTACACTTGGGCCCATAAGACCGCCAATAAGATGAGTAAGTTGGATAGATTTCTAGTTTCTAAAGGCTTATTGGCTTCTTTCTCGTATCTTTTGGCTCTTTGCTTGGATAGAAATCTATCAGATCATCGTCCTATTCTCATGTGGGAATCAAGCATTGATTATGGTCCTACTCCATTTAGATTTTTTCACTCTTGGTTTAACTTGGATGGTTTGACAAAATAGTAGAAGATACATAGAAGAGCTTAGCCACTATTGACTCAAATGGTATGATTAATTTATAAAAAGAAACTTCAAGCTCTCAAAATTGTCATTAAACAATGGACCAAAATGATAAGAAAAGCTCTTATAAGGCGAAGACCTCCATCCAATCCAAACTTTCTGATATCGACAAAATTCTTGACCAAGGTGGTAGTAATGAAGAGATTTTATCCGATAGATCTTTGTTCTTTCATGGTATTCTTAATAGTAAATGTTCTCAGTTAGCTATTCGTGGGACCCTTGTTCATGGCGAGTGGATTGTTGATCCGTTGGCTGTGAAAAATGTGTTCCTAAGATACTTTTCTACTTAATTCTCCTCGCCTGTCTACCCTCGTATTTGCTTCGCTAATCAATTCACTAATAGTTTATCATTGGAGCAACAAGCCGATCTCGAACGAAACATCTCTAATGAGGAGATAAAGAGTGTTGTTTGGGATTTTGGAATGAATAAATCCCTTGGTCCTGACGACTTTACTTTTGAGTTCTTTCGTAGATATTGGAAGCTTTTAGAACATGATATTATGGCAGCCTAAAAAGAGTTTTTTGCTTCAAGTACTTTTCCTCAGGATGTAATTCTTCTTTCATTGCTTTTATCCCTATGATTCATGATGCAAAAGTTGTCAAAGATTATCGTCCTATAAGTTTGATTGGAAGCCTTTATAAAATAATTGCCAATATTTTAGCTAATAGACTTAGCTTTGTCATCTCGGGTCTTATTAGTGACGTCCAATTAGCTTTTGTTTCCAACCGCCAAATTTTTGACGGTCTATTTATTCTTAATGAACTTCTTTCGTAGTGCAAGCATAAAAGGTTTAAAGCTATGGTCTTTAAAGTTGATTTCGAAAAGGCATTCAACTCTATACGGTGGGATTACTTACAAGATATTTAAAGTTGTTTAGTTTTGGTGATAAGTGGTGTGGTTAGATGAATGGTTGTCTCAACTCCACCGTGGGATCGATTCTCGTCAATGGAAGCCCTACATCAGAATTCCAATTTTACAAGGGTTTGAAACAAAGGGATCATTTATCTCCTTTTCTATTTATCTTGATAATAGAACGTTTGCATTTATCTTTTTCTAAAGTTACGAATGTAGGTTTGTTCTCAGGTATTCCTATTGATAGCTTGTTGACACTTTCTCACCTTTTCTTTACGGATTATGCTATCTTCGTTGGTAAATGGGACTCCTTGAATATACGCACCATTGTTAATGTCTTGAAGTGTTTCCACTTGGCTTTGGGTCTGAAAATAAACTTTCATAAAAGTAAACTTAAGGGAATTGGCACTCGTCCAAAGGAAGTCGACGCAGCAGCCACAACTATGGGTTATTCGATTTTTACCACTCTTTTTGTTCAACTTGGAGTTAAGGTTGGAGGTGCGATGTCTAGAATAAGATCTTGGGATGATGTGGTTGCTAAAGTGTCCTCTCGCTTATCTAAATGGAAGCTTAAAACCCTTTTTATAAGTGGTCGGCTTACTTTAATTAAATCGTGTCACACCCCCAAATCGGGTCCCGTCAGAATAAGTAACCGAGGGTGTGACGACCATGAATATCTCAAACACAAGTATAGAGAATGACCACTAAGGGACGTTTTGATATGTAAACACCGTTGTATAGGTTCAAAATGATTTAAGTCTTATAGTACTTGGATAAAATAGTAGATAATGCGGAAGCTTTTAACGAGGTTTTAAATAACAACGATATTCATATGATAAATAATAGTTCTTGAAAAGTGAAGTCCTAATTCATGTAGACTCCATGAAGTACATCAAGAGATATCCAATTAAGCACCTGAGAAAACATGCTTAAAACGTCAACAAAAAGTTAGTGAATTCATAGGTTTAAGTGTAAGTAAGTATGGACCACAAGATTTGTAAACGTGCGACTATTGTAACACATACAATATCACAAAAGGTATTTACGTTGCACTAAACTCTTGACACCGAAGCTAAATAAAGTATGAAGCATACTAGATGCCAAGTAATGCTTACCCTTAAAGGTGTCTAACCAAAGACCACCTACAAGTCCGACATGATATATGTACGTTTTAACTAGCCAGCCGGTCAAGTGAGAATTACCAAACCCGAATGGGGGCTATCAGTTCCAATAGATCTATTTATAACACTCGCGCTTACGTTCAGTAATTAACGGTTCACGAATACGGGCAATAGTGGTTTAGCGGTAACTTAGGCAACATGTAAACATGTAAGAGTAAAGTAAGTACTTGTGTCCACAATTTAAAAATAAGCAGTGTTTCTTACCCCAAAAGTTGAAATAGTAAAATAGTAAAACGTAGGGCTATGGACTCACCTTTAGCAAGTAGTGAGCGTAAACAATCAACGAACCAAGAGTGCATGTAAACGTTCCTAACCGCGACCTAATTTCGAGAGACACGCGTTATGAAATGTTTATGAAAGACAATATCATCCACGTGCGTTTGTGTCATTGTTAAGTTAGCAAAAACTTGACTTTATGAAGATAAAAGGTCTTTTGTTAAGTTTATGACACTTAGACGAAAAGTTACTATTTTTGGCAAGTTTAGAAATTCGGACGTTAATACCGTCCCCTAATATTTGTTAAGTCCATTACCCTAACCGTACAAAGGGAAACTTAAATGTCTACTTTTACTTTCATCTCATTAGTTTATATTCCGCAAATAAAACTCACTATGTTTGGTAATGTCTAACGTTTTCGAAATATTGCTTTTAGAGTGTTTCTAACACGCCCTAATATATTACAAATGATACAATAACTTTCGCTAAGATTTTCAAAGCTCAAATGGACTTGAAACCACTCAAAAACCCTTTTTAATATTTCAATCAGCTCACATTTTATTTTAATGATTTCAAAAATGAGTCAACTTCATGGTGGTCTAACTCTCTCGTCTTTGACTTTCAAGCTTAATGAAAACGCCTTTATTTTACCGAAAAATTGTTCTGGACAAGTCTCCTTTTATCGGTTCGGAACCTAAAGGGGTCAAAATACTCGATTTAGATTCTGCTCAGATTGTCACAAAAACAGTATTGCCAAAAGTGTTTCAAATCTTCATTTGACCATAACTTGCTCATTTTACGTTCGATTTTAGTGTTCTATATATCAAAAGTTGTGTGTTAATATATACTATCAAAATCTTGAAGCTTTATCTTGTAAAAACATTTTTACGACACTCAACCTACAAATCAATTTTCGGACAGTAATCCGTTATATCTAAAACTTAGCCAAAAACACCGCAATCTTCCCCAAGGGCCTAATCTATCCTATCTCCATTCACGACTAAATCCAACAACAAAACTATCTTAAAGACTAACCTAATCTCATCGTCTTATTTACCAAACGCCACTTTTACGGCTCTACACTTAGCTACAACCTCAAAAGTACAATAAAAATGCAAGTTTATTATTAAAGTTTCAAACTTTAAAAAAGAGTTGTACAACCTTGATCATATTAGTGTTTTTGTTATAAAAAGTGACCTCAAATATAGATGATATCATTTTTAAGAGAAAAGAGATGATGGTGAGTGAACGAGTAGAATAAAATTTCACACAAACAAAAGAAACAATGATACTTGTATGAGAAAGAATGGTAAAAAAAGTCTTGAACTTTAACCCTAAATCAATAAATAATAACCCAAAATCACCAACGAGTAAACCCGAATGATACTTGGTATAACCCACGATCACAACCGTCTTCAAATCTTGAATAAATGAGCAACAAACACCAAAAGTAGTGTTGGTTTGGTTTCGGACGACATAAGAAAAAAATGGAGAGGAGAAGATAGAAATATTTAGTGTGTGTTTTTAGGGTAAGAAAGATTGAGAGAAATGAAGGATAAGAAGGATTTTATAAAGTCTAGATGCATTAAATAGGATTTGAACTTAGATCCTTCCAAAGGGATCCTAGGACCAAAGGTGTACCAAGGGAACAACAATGCTAAAATTAGGGAGTGATGTTGGCAAGAGGGGGGGGGGGGTGACACCTAGGGGAAAAGGGAGGGCCAAAGTTGTTAATTTTTTATTCTTTTCCACTAGATATTTAGGATATTTAAACTTGCTTATGAATTTATTTCTAGTAATATACGCAGTTCCTGTAAAAGTCAAAATACGCGACTTTTAGAAATAAAACGCAAGAATTTAAATATATTCACGATAGATAGAAACGCAATAGTCTTCTAAAGACTATGTTATTTTGAGAGTCGGAACGCATCCGATAACACTTCTCAGTCACACGCGGGACAACTTCCCAGTTTTTGGTTAAGTCAATACGTAACTTATAAAAAGTCAAATTTATGCATGAAAAGTCAAAGATGTTGACCTGGGAATTTATGGGGTGTCACATCCTTTCCTCGTTGAAAGAGCTTTCTTCGCAAAGCTTAATTCGTGTCGTTCGATGCAGTTACGGGTTTTGAGAACAGATGCGAGTACTTCTTTTGGAATTGATCTTCACGTTCCCAAGTTAACTCAAGTCCTCTCCTTGAGTTCTATTAGACTTTGACGATAGGAATACGACTCTGCTTTAGACGTTTGACCTCGCAGTCCATTATTTCAACCGGTTCTTCAATGAAGTGCAGCTTGTCGTCGATTTGAATTTTTTCTAATGGGATAGCAAGTGTGTCATCAGACAAACATTTCTTCAAGTTTGACACATGGAAAGTGCTATGCACTCGGCTTAGTAGTTCTTAGAGTTCTAGTCGATAGGCAACGGTTCCAACCTTGGCAAGGATTTAGAAAGGTCTAATATATTGAGGGTTTAGCTTTCCCCGTTTGCCAAAACGTATCACCCCTTTCCATGGGGACACTTTGAGTATAACTATATCTCCAACTTGAAACTCAAGAGGTTTACACCTCACGTCGGCGTAGCTCTTCTGTCGATCACGAGCAGCTTGAATTCGGGTCTTGATTTGAATGATCTTCTCAGTTGTTTTATGAACAATCTCTAGGCCAGTGAGCTGACTATCTACAACCTCTGCCCAGCAGATAGGTGATCTGCACTTACGACTATATAAAGCCTCAAAGGGTGCAACCTTAGTGCTTGTGTGATAACTGTTGTTGTAAGAAAATTCCACCAAGGGTAAATGTTTATCCCAACCCTTTCCAAAGTCAATCATACAGGCATGTAGCATATCCTCTAGTGTTTGAATAGTCCTTTCGATTTGACCATCAGTCTGTGGATGATAAGTTATACTTATGTCTAGCTGAGTACCTAAAGCTTTCTGGAGTGACTGCCAAAAGTGAGAAGTAAATCTGCTATCTCGATCAAAGATGATCGAAACTGGCACTTCATGCCTCGATACTACTTCCTTCAAGTACTGTCTCGTTAACTTCTCCATCGAGTCAGTTTCCTTCATTGGCAAAATGAGCAGATTTAGTAAGGCGGTCAACGATTACCCATATCGTGTCTTTACAGGTCGAAGTTTTTGGCAGCTTAGTAACAAAATCCATTGTGATATTTTCCCACTTCCATTGGGGAATCTCGGGTTGAACCAATAAACCAGATGGTTTTTGGTATTTTGCCTTAACCTTGACACATGTCAGACACTTACTGATGTAGGTGGCAATCTCAGCTTTCATATTAGGCCACAAGTATAACTTCTTAAGATCGTGATACATCTTATCAGATCCTGGATGGATTGAGTTTTGATATGTGCTTAATTACACATATCTTTTACCTCTAAAAACGAGCTTAAATGACCAAAAACAGACAAAAACTGCCAAATATTTGTATGTTTTGCATTTGTGTTGTGCAGGAACGGATATCTCACAAAAGGACGAAAAACCAATCAAAAAGAGACAAAACAGGACACGGGATGGAAAAGTGTGTGGAGACGAAGCCAAATCAAAGTAAAGTCTACTCCGAGAAGAAAAAAGCAAAGAAAAATATAACTTGAGGGGTCAAAAATGCCAAACCCCTAAGTTATATTATCATATAAACCACGGGGGCTGATTATGCCAATTTAGGGGAACTTCATTATAAAAGACAGAAAAAGGGAAATAAAGAATGAATAAAGAAAAGTTATGTGGGGGGCCTTTCTTTGTACACCAAACCAAACAATGCCTTTAATCTCTTCAACCTCTCTCTGCACAACCCAACTTGTAATAAACCCTTTCCCAGCTCTTCCCCCCAATTACCAAAACCAGCCAGCACCCTGTGTTTGCTCCCATACTTCTCTGCAAAAAATCACTAACACCCTACTACTACCCCGCAAGCTTTATAAAGTCCATGATGGCAATCCACTCCCATTCAAAAAGCATTTCGATGCCAGAGTTTGTCTCCAAAGAAACTCAAAAGAAATCAAAGGCTGGGATTTGCTGTTAGATTTCACCTCACACAACTACACACTTGTTTTAACTCTCCAAAGTAACAAGTCTGGCAAGATCCACGATTTTGGCTATAAATAGAGCTCTTTGTAAGCCTTTGAGGCATCTAGTTAGTAACCTAGTTTTTAGTTTTTTTTAGTAATCAGTAGTTTTTAAATAATTTTAGTTTTTAAGTCATTTACAGCTTTTACTTTCAGCTTTGTAACATTTTCAAGTTTTAATGCAAGTTTGAGTTTTCAAGACATTTAACCATTTCAAGTGTTAATTTCTCATTGTGTTGTTTTGTGTTTAAAAAGCTCTCAACACAACTTGTTTATAAGCTGCTCTAATTAGTAAAGATTTAAAAAAAGTTAAGTAGTAAGAGAAAAATTACAAATCACTCTCACAAATACCACATCCCCAGCTTATGTAATGGATAAAAGCCAGTTCCTGGATGGGCTTATGGACTCTCACTATCTTGTTTTAATACAAGCTAGAGCTTGTTAGATTCATTGTTTGACCCTGTTTAGAGCAAGGGATGTAGTAAGTCTCTCTTTTCTTACTTTACTTATCAATGCAAACTGCAAGTTTCAATTTTTTTTGCTACTTTAAGCTATTACCTAGCATATTAACTTAAGCCTAGCAGTATTAACATAATGCCTAGCATATTAACTTAAGCCTACAGTATTAACATTAAGCCTAGCATATAAACTTTAAGCCTAGCAAATCAACTTTAACTAGCGGTACTAACTCCAGGATTAGTACCCGGCTAAGTTCACCAAGATTTTGATCTCACTATTTAGGTTAGTTAGATTGGTTTAAGGTTATGATTTTTGAAGCATAACTCATTGGAGGGTGAACTAAATCTGTTGAGGTTTGTTTAATAAAGTTTTGAGCTTATTTCATAGCTTATTTTAGGTCTAAAATTGCTATATTTTTCATTAAACCAAAAAATAGTAGTAGTAGTCCATTTGTGCTATATTGTGCTAATTTCAGTGTGCTTATTTAAAAAATGAAATAGTGGGCATAAAAGTACTCATTAGTGAGCTTATTTTCCAAAAGCCCACTTTTCAGTTTGCTTAATGGTGAGTTTAGCTTCTTTTTATTTTAGCATATTAGGAAAATTTTAGAGTTTAACTACTTTTTGATGCAAATTGAGTAAGTTAATTGTGTTTGGTTGAAAAAGATTTTTGGAATCAGATAAAGCAACTATAAGCTGTCCAAAACATCTCTCCTTTTCGAAATTGAGCTTATTTTGAGTTTGTAGTGTCCCAAATCCCAAAAAACCAAAAGTTTGAGCAACTTTCTGCAATCATCAGCTATTTGGGCTTTTTGGAGCTTATAAAGTGCTTATTTTTAGCAAGGTGTCTTTATATAGTTGCTTAAAAACATGTTTGTAGATTAAACCATTTTCCTTTACTGTTTGCTTATTTAAACTTATTTTCCTTTTCAAAGTGTTTTCATTAGTGTATCAGTTTAAGTTTTCTAGCTTATTTATCATTTTAGTTTATCTTAGTTGCTTATTTCTTTTACTAAGTGTTTAATAGGGATAGTTAATTATCTGTCTTAGCTTATTTGTTTATTTTTGTTACCTTTGTGTTTTATAAACCTGGCAGTACTAACCTAAGCCCACCAGTACTAACTTAAGCCTAGCAGTACTAACTCTAAGTTAGTACTGGTAGTTAAAACTGTTAGTACTGTTGTTAGTACTGTTGTGTTTATCTTGTTAAATTTAGCTTAATTGCTTTTTGTATTTGCTTATTTAGAGTTAGTTTAGCTTATTTAATTTGTCTTAAGTTTATTTGAGCTTACTTGTGTTTTAGTGTAAAAGTTCTAAGTATTTTTCCCAATTCTAGCTTTTATTCTTGTTCTAGCTTATGTTCTTTGTTTATTTTTATATACATTTGCTTATCAGTGTTAGTTCCAAATCATAACCTCATCCTTGTCATATTCAAACTCCAATCATCATTCGTGACTCGATATTCCATCTCTAGCCTCGTTGGGACATAACGACCCGGGAACACTCTATACTGCTTCCGGTTTTCTTGATCTCACGGATTCTCATCCTTGAATTTATTTATATCATATATATATACGTTTTAAGGAGTAAGTTTCACCGGATCAAGTATTTAGACTTGTGTGACTCATTCATGATCAAGTCTCTCAATCCTCCAAAATGCGGTACCCAACTTCATTGCTCGAAGCAGTGTGTTCCATCAGCACGTGTTTTGAACTTTTTGTTCATTCCAATGAAATTTTCTTCCTTGACGTTTTCCTCCTTCATTGCTTCAGCTTGGGCATTTAAAATTTGGGATGGGAGGGTTACGTTGATTTTCATCATTAAGGCTCGAACTCGTAATGGCTTAATCCTTTCCTTTCGGCTTAAGGCATCTTCCACCATGTTCACCTTTCCAGGATGATAACGAATCTCGTAGTTGTAATCACTCAGCAGCTCCAACCATCGACGTTATCTCATGTTCAACTCCTTCTGATCTAGAATATGTTGCAATCTTTTATGATCAGTGAACACAACGCACTTCATGCCGTATAAATAGTGTCTCCACATCTTGAGGGCGAACACTACAACTCCTAATTCCAAGTCATGAGTCGTGTAATTCTTCTCATGAATCTTGAGTTGGCGGGATGCGTAAGCTATCACTTTCTCATTCTGCATCAATATCGCGCCTAACCCCTTATGCGAAGTATCACAATAAACCACGAAGTTTTTGCTACCTTCGGGTAATGCCAAAATTGGTGCACTACACAACCTTTGTTTCAGTAGCTGGAATGCATCTTCCTCCTTTTCTCCCCAGTCAAACTTCATGGTCTTCTGAGTCAACTTGGTCATAGGTTTAGCGATCTTTGAGAAGCCTTCGATAAACCGTCGGTAGTAACCGACAAGACACAAGAATTGTCAAATTTTTGTTGGAGTCTTGGGCGATGCCCAATCTTTGATCGACTCAATCTTAGAGGGATCCACGTGAATGCCTTCACCATCTATGACGTATCCGAGAAATTGTACCTTCGAGAGCCATAATTTACACTTAGAGAATTTGGCGTACAATTCCTCCTTCTTAAGTAATTCCAGTATTAACTTAAGGCGCTCTTCATGCCCCTCTTTGTTCTTGGAGTAAATCAATATATCATCGATGAATACTATCACGAACTTGTCTAAGTACGGGTTGCACACCCGATTTATCAGATCCATGAATATCGTTGGTGCATTGGTCAATCCGAAAGGCATTACTTGGAACTCGTAATGACCATAACGAGTCCTAAACTCCATATTTGGAAAGTCTTCCTCTCGTACTCTGAGTTGGTGATAACCAGATCTCAGGTCGATGTTAGAGTAGACACCCTTGCAATTGATCAAACAGACAATCAATCCTTGGAAGTGGATATTGGTTCTTCACAGTAAGCTTGTTCAGTTCACGGTAATCGATACACATCCTGAACGATCCGTCTTTCTTCTTGACAAACAAAACCGGAGCACCCCAAGGCGAGGAACTTGGTCTTATAAATCCTTTGTCAGCCAGTTCTTGCAGTTGATTAGACAACTCTAGCATTTTAGACGATGCTAGCCTATACGGAGCTCGTGCTACATGTGCAGCACCCGGGGCTAAGTCGACGTGAAATTCAACTTTCTGAGTGGGTGGAAGTCCTGGCAAGTCTTCTGGAAAGACTTCTGGGAAATCCCGCAGGATAGGTACGTCTTCAAGTTGCTTCTATTCCTACTTGTCTTTAGCTTTCTTCTCACTAATCTGAGCCAAAAAGAAGTAACATCCTTTCTGAATCTACTTCTGGGTTTTGGTGCACGAAATGATGCTCAACTAAGATTTACTCCTTTCGTCACTTTTATTTCCATGAACAGTTAACACATCATTACCGTAAGGGATGTGGACAACCTTCTCGTCGCAAACGATAACGGCATGGTACTTTGATAACCAATCCATTCCTATAATAATGCCAAAACTACCAAGCTAAACGGGCATCAGGTTGATAATGAACGGGTGATCTAGCAAGTTTAGTGTGCAACCTCTAAGTATGGTACTAGATTCTGTGGCTCTACCGTCGGCTAACTCAACAGCATAGCTATAGTCTAAGGTAGTCGGGGCAATGTCGATTAAGGAACTAAAAGCGGTCAACACAAAACTCTTATCGGCACTAGAATCAAATAACACGGAAGCATAACGGTTATTGAGGAGAAACGTACACGTAACGACGTTAGAGTCTTGATTGGGTTCTCCTCCACCTAGAGCATAAGCCCTTCCACGTGCTTCATTATTAGCAGCTTGCTTCCCACGACTCTGGTTCTTCAACTTAAGACAATCCTTCTTGAAGTGTCCTTGCCTTCCACATTCAAAGCATGTAACAGTTCTCTGTTACACCATAGGGCCTCCTTGAGGTGTAGCAGCAACTGCAGCCTTACAATCCCTAGTCATATGGCCAACCTTCTTGCAGTTACCACATTTTACAGTACACTGTCCCTCATGGTGTAGCTTGCATTTGTTGCAGTAAGTTAGACTCCCAGCATATCCCCTATTTTCATTGTTTCTATCAGTATAAGCCCCTGCTACATTCTGTCTCTTGAAAGGCGGTTGTTGCACACGATTGTCTCGTGGAGTGTTCTCCAACTTCCTCTTATTCTCCGCATTCCTACCAGCATAAGCACACACTTTTTGATCCATTAGTCCATTGGCCATCTTGATGGCATCTTAGAGTCGAGTAGGCTTAAATGAGGTCACATTCCCCTAAATGTTATCTGGGAGACCCCAGATGTACCTCTCAATCTTGTCTTCCTCTTTAGGGACCATTCTTGGACACATCAAAGTCAACTCTTGGAATCGACGTGTGTATCCAAGAACATCAGTCCTTTTTACACTTTGATTCCACAATTCGTTTTCTAATTTCTGAATCTCATTTCTCGGACACTAAACTTTGATCATCAGCTTCATCAGATCTTTCCATGATATCTCATACGCTTCATCAATCCCAACAGTCTGCATATGGGAATTCCATCATGTTAGGGCACCATCCAGCAGGGTGCAAGTAGCAAACTTCACTTGAGAATCCACAGGACAGTTGCTAATACGATACACATACTCCATTTTCTCAAACCATCTTGAGAAACCCACAACTCTCTTAGTTCTACTAAAGTTGCGAGATTGACAGTTCAAAAAGTCTTTGTAGGTACAAACCTTAGAAACTGGTGCATTCCCTCCTGCACCTCCATTCATTCTGTTACGGTTTCCATTTCCATGATTTCCATTTCTTCCACCATTACCATTTCCATTTCCTCCACCATTACCATTCCCGTTTCCTCCACCGTTATTATCTTCTTCCTTATTTCTATACTGATTTTCACTTCTAATGATGGGTTCGGGGTTACGGTTAGCTTCTTGTTTAGCCAATGCTTCAGCCACTCGTTGGTTAATCAATTCTTCGATTGCCTCAGGTGTCATTCCGGATTGTGTGATAGTCATTAATTTAATCACAAAGATATAACACTTGGTGAGTTTTGATACGAGATAAGGTTACTATAAACAATATTTAGAAATAAAGAAATGTAAATATAAAACATAATAGGACCTCATTTTTCCAGAATGAAATAAAAATATTGCATCATATAAAGAATATAGCAAAATTATCATATATAGATAAAATAGGAAATCATCATATCATAAATAATGATTCGGTTACCTCATCACTTTCCAAAGATAGAATATATCCCTAGTACTACTACTAGCTAAGATTTGTTGATTCCATAAGTCAAGATACAATAACTCTAAGGACGATAACCAAGACGTCTCATCGCAAAGGTCTCATATCTCCTAAAATCCGCTCTATCATACTGATAAGCCATCCGAATCTGCCTAAGCTCCTCTGACATATAACCCAAATGACGCTCAACACTAGCAGTCATCTCTCTCTCAACTCCCAACGCATCTCGAAGTCTAATGTTACTCCCCTCCAACACTCTAATCATATCCAACAGTCTAGCCCTCTTAGTATCGGCTATAATAACCCTAGTCTCCTGAGCTCTCTGCTCCTTCTCTATATCTGTAATCCTCTGAGCAGGAAACTATACCATGTGATCATACATTGTTGGATGACTACGTCCAACCCAATCTTAAAAGTCTCTCTAGATCTAGACTTACCAATGATAGGCATAAGAATGTCATCATGAACCTCTGACTTGGTAATTACATCAACCCCGATCTCGACTATGCCCCTAGCACTATACTCGGTATCAACCTGTACCTCGTCATCTCTAACACCCTCAACTACTGCTATAGCATCTGCCGCAGTATCAGACTTAATAATTGCTGCAACCTTTGTTGCAATATCTGCCTCTATATCAGCCAAGATGTCTGAATCAATGTTCGACTTACTATATCTCTCAATATCTTCCTCAGCCATTGTCTCAATACTATCCTCAATATCTACCTCAGTACTAATATCAACACTGACCTCATGGCAATATGTAGATGATGGGTCTCTTAACCTCTTACAAGGGGGCAACAGGTCAGCTCGAATAAGTAGGGAATCTATAGTAGGGGCCTTACATCTTTTGCGAGATGGTCCAACAGACACCGGTGATGATGAATGTGTAGCTGATGAATATGAACAAGGTGATGCTCTACGCCTCTTTCAAGGTGGTGATGATGATGAAGAACGAAACCTCTTACGGTTCGCTGGTATACGAGCATGAAATGGATATACTCTCTTCTTTGCAGTCAACAACATAAGCGCCTTATTAGGGTGGGTACGGTATGATCGACCAAAAGGTATCTCCTGATCAGGCAAAACAAGAATAGCAGGTCGAAAAGGTATCCCAAATGGTGAAAGTACTATCTGACGCGATGCAGGTGGTGTAATGGTAGTAGATGGAAAAACTTGAGTAGATGGTGATGATGGTAATGATGTCTCGGATGATGTTGAATGTAGTGCTACCCTGCTCCTTCATCGAGCAATGGCAGTCTCATGTGAGTCAGGTGGTGAAAGACTATTAGGTGAATCACTGTTAGAAAAATCTCTAGATGGCTCAAAAGAACCTGAGCATAAGAATGGAGAAGTGATAGGTGCAGCTAGTGCATGGACTAGAGATGATGGATCCCTGGATGGATCCGTCTCTGAAGTAACTTGGGTATCTAGGTCAAGTGCCCCGGCAGGTGGAGCGAGAACAGCCGCTGCCTCTAGAACAATAGGTACAATAGTAGGAACATCAGTAGGATGACGATAGGAATCGTGCCAAATAGGATAACCCGAGAAGTGGACGATCCCACTCTCCTCAGAAGAGTCAGAAGAAATCAAAATGATAGAAGCAACTAAAACTCAGCACAAGCAAAAGTTTATATAAATCTCTTTATATGAAACCATAAAAGATATGTGCAATGCGGAAAATAAACGTGATACAAAATATAATATGACAAAATGAAATATAAAGTAATTATGGCAAAATAAATATAATAATACTTAAGTAATAATAATACTCGGATATATATTGATAGTAATTTCATACATAAGGCAAGTAGAAGCACGTAAGGGTTTTTCAGTCTAACTTCATAATTTTTAGATTTTTCTCAATCGTTTTTGCTTATTATTGATTAATTTAGCTTTCTAAACTCCCAAATCATTAATCTCATTCAAACTCTAATTTTCCGATTGTATCGATTCTCAAGCACAACCTCGCTGGGGATAAACGACCCGGGGATATTCTATACTACTTCTCGGTTTCATTGATTGTTTTTAGATTATACTTATTATATATATTTTATTATATATTATATATATAAGAGGTCTAGTTTAAATCCAATCAACCAATCACATACTAGTTATAGACCAGACCTAGTATATACTACATGGTTCTCTATAACCTGGCTCTGATACCAATCTGTCACACCCCCAAATCAGGTCCCATCAAAATAAGTAACCGAGGGCGTGACGGCCATGAATATCTTAAACACAAGTACAAAGAACAACCACTAAGGGACGTTTTGAAAAGTAAACACCGTTGTATAAGTTCAAAATGATTTAAGTCTTACAATACTTGGATAAAATAGTAGACAATGCGGAATCTTTTAACGAGGTTTTAAATAACAACGGTATTCATATGATAAACAATAGTTCTTGAAAAGTGAGGTCCTAACGCACGTAGACTCCATGAAGCACATTAATAAATATCCAATTAAGCACCTGAGAAAACATGCTTAAAACATCAACAAAAAGTTAGTGAATTCGTAAGTTTAAGTATAAGTAAGTATGGACCACAAGATTTGTAAACGTGCGACTATTGTAACACATACAATATCACAAAAGGTATTTACGTTGCATTAAGCTCATTACACCGAAGCTAAATAAAGTATGTAGCATACTAGATGCCAAGTAATGCTTGCCCTTAAAAGTGTCCAACCAAAGACCACCTACAAGTCCGACATGATATACGCCCGTTTTAACCAGCCAGTCGGTCAAGTGAGAATTACCAAACCCAGACCGGGGCTATCAGTCCCAATAAATCTATTTATAACACTCGTGCTTACATTTTGTAATTAACGGTTCATGAATACGGGCAATAGTGGTTTAGCGGTAACTTAGGCAACACGTAAACATGTAAGAGTAAAGTAAGTACTCATGTCCACAGTTTAAAAACAAGCAGTGTTTCTCACCCCAAAAGTTAAAATAGTAAAATAGTAAAACGTGGGGCTATGGACTTACCTTTAGAAAGCAGTGAGCGTAAACAGTCAACGAACCAAGAGTGCAAGTAAACGTTCCTAACCGCGACCTAATTTCGAGAGACATGCTTTAGAAGTAGGTATAGTAATATGAATAATTGTTAGAAATGTTTATGAAAGACAATATCATCTACATTCGTTTGTGTCTTTGTTAAGTTAGCAAAAATGTGACTTCACGATGATAAAAGGTCTTTTGTTAAGTTTATGACACTTAGACGAGAACTTACAATTTTTGGAAAGTTTAGAAATCCAGGACGTTAATACCGTCCCCTAATATTTGTTAAGTCCATTAACCCTAAACGCACTAGGTGAAACTTAAATGTCTACTTCTACTTTCATCTCATTAGTTTAATTCCGTAAATAAAACTCACTATATTTGGTAATGTCTAACGCTTTCGAAATATTGCTTTTAGAGTGTTTCTAACACGTCCTAATATAATACAAATTATATAATAACTTTCTCTAAGGTTTTCAAAGCTCAAATGGACTCAAAACCGCTCAAAAACCCTTTTTAATATTTCAACCAGCTCACATTTTATTTTAATGTTTCAAAAACGACTCAACTTCATGGTGGTCTAACTCTCTCGTCTTTGACTTTCAAGCTTAACGAAAACGCCCTTTTTTAACCAAATAATCGTTCCGGACAAGTTTCCTTTTATAAGTTTTAGCCGGGTTGGAACCTAAAGGGGTCAAAATACTCGATTTAGATTCTACTCAGATTGTCACAAAAACAGTTTTGTCGAAAAGTGTTTCAAATCTTTATTTGACCATAACTTGCTCATTTACGTCCGATTTTAGCGTTCTATATATCAAAAGTTGCGTGTTAATATATACTATCAAAATCTTGAAGCTTTATATTGTAAAAACATTTTCACGACACTCAAAACCTACAATTCATTTTCGGACAGCAATCTGTTATATCTAAAACTTAGGCAAAAACACCGCATCTTTCCCAAGGGCCTAATCTATCATATCTCCATTCACGACTAAATCCAACAACAAAAACCATCTCAAAGACTAACCTAATCCCATCGTCTTATTTACCAAACGCCACTTTTACGGCTCTATACTTCGCTACAACCTCAAAAGTACAATAAAATTGCAAGTTTATTAATAAAGTTCTGAACTTAAAACAGTTGTACAACCTTGATCATATTAGTGTTTTTTGTTATAAAATGTAAACTCAAACATGGATGATATCATTTTTAAGGAAAAGAGAGACGATGGTGAGTGAACGAGTAGAAGGAGAGTTCACTCAAACAAAGGAAATAACGATACCTACTTGTAGGAGAAAGATGGTAAAGAAAGTCTTGAACTTTAACCCAAAATCAATAAATAATAACCCGAAATCACCACGGATGAACCCAAAAACACTTGAATAAACCACAATCAACAAACCGTCTTTCAAATCTTGAATAAATGACAACAAACACCAAAGGAGGTTTGTTTGGTTTCGAACGACGCAAGAGGAAGAGAAGGAAGACATAATTAGTGTGTGTTTTTTAGGATGAGAAAGGGAAATGTTGAGAGAAATGAGAGGATGAATGAATATATAATGGCTAGGTGCATTGAATCGGACTTGAACCTAGATTCTTCCAATTTTAGAATCCAAGGAATATGGTGTACAATAGGAGACCAACTAGCTAAATTTGTGGGGACTTGTTGGTAAAGGGGGAGGGGGCAGACGACACCTAGGTAAAGGGGGAGTATGTTAATTCTATTATTCTTTACTACTAGAATATTTTCCCCATGATATTAGGATATATTAAAACTGCTTTATGAATTTATTTCTAGTAATATATGCAGTTCCCGTAAAAGCCGAAATACGTGACTTTCAAAAATAAAAAATAAAAATTTAAATATATTCACGATAGATAAAAACGAGCTAGTCTTTTAAAGTCTGCGTTGTTTTGAGAGTCCTTACGCATCTGATAACGCTTCTCAGTCACACGCGGGACAACTTCTCGATTTTTGGTCAAGTCAGCACGTAACTTATAAAAATTTAAATTTATGCATGAAAAGTCAACGATGTTGACTTGAAAATTTACGGGGTGTCACATCCTTTCCTCGTTGAAAGAGCTTTGTCCGTAAAGCTTAAATTGTGTCGTACGGTGCAGTTATGGGTTTTAAGAACATATGCGGGTATTTCTTTTGAAACTGGTCTTCATGTTCCCAAGTAAACTCAGGTCCTCTCCTTGAGTTCCATCGGACCTTGACAATAGGAATACGACTCTGCTTTAGACGCTTGACCTCATGATCCATTATCTCAACTGGTTCTTCAATGAAGTGCAGCTGGTCGTCGATTTGAATCTCGTCTAACAGAATGGCAAGTGTTTTGTCAGATAAACACTTCTTTAGATTCGAGACATGAAAAGTGCTATGCACTCGGCTTAGTTGTTCAGGGAGTTCAAGTCGATAAGCAACGGTTCCAACCTTGGCCAGAATTTTGAAAGATCCAATATATCGCGGGTTCAACTTTCCCTGTTTGCCTAAACGTATCACCCATTTCCATGGGGATACTTTGAACATAACCGTATCTCCAACTTAAAAATCAAGAGGTTTACGCCTCGCGTAGGTGTAACTCTTCTGTCTATCACGGGCAGCTTGGATTCGGATTTTGATCTGAATGATCTTCTTGGTTGTTGCATGAACAATCTCTGGGCCAGTGAGCTGACTATCCCCAACCCGAGCCTCGCAGATAGGTGATTGACACTTACGACCATATAAAGCCTCAAAGGGTGCAGTCTTAATGCTTGTGTAATAATTGTTATTGTAAGAAAATTTCACCAAGGGTAAATGTTTGTCCCAACCCTTTCTAAAGTCAATCACACAGGCACGTAGCATATCCTCCAGTGTTTGAATAGTCCTTTCGCTTTGACCATCAGTCAGTGGATGGTAAGCTATACCCATGTCTAGCTGAGTAACCA
Organism: Tanacetum coccineum; assembly: GCA_026074375.1. Taxonomy (NCBI): domain Eukaryota; kingdom Viridiplantae; phylum Streptophyta; class Magnoliopsida; order Asterales; family Asteraceae; genus Tanacetum; species Tanacetum coccineum. The sequence continues at coordinate 42,113 of BQNB010012528.1, forward strand.
AACTTTTTGGAGTGACTGCCAAAAGTGAAAAGTGAATATGCTATCTCGATCGGAGATGATTGAAACTGACACTCCATGCCTCGAGACTACTCCCTTCAAGTATTGTCTCGTTAACTTCTCCATTAAGTTGGTTTTCTTCATTGGCATAAAATGAGCAGATTTAGTACGGCGGTCAACGATTACCCAAATCGTGTCTTGACCGGGGGTAGTTTAGTGACAAAGTCCATCATGATCTTTTCCCACTTCCATTGAGGAATCTCAGGTTGAACCAACAATCCAGATGGTTTTTGGTGTTCGGCCTTTACTTTGGCACATGTTAGACACTTACTAACAAAATTGGCAATCTTTGCCTTCATATTGGGCCACCAATATAATTTATTGAGATCGTGATACATCTTATCAGATCCTGGATGGATTGAGTATTTAGACTTATGTGATTCGTTCATGATCAATTCCTTCAATCCTCCAAACTGTGGCACCCAACTTTGTTTGTCTATACAGAGTGTTCCATCGGTACGTGTCTCGAACTCTCTGTCATACCTGGAGGTTTGTCTTCTTAAGGTTTTTTCCTTTATTGCTTCGGCTTGAGCAGTTTAGAACTAGATGGAGGTTTTAATCGATTGTCATCATTAAGGCTCAAACTCTTCCTTGTTAATGTTGTTAGTATTATTGCTGCTCTTATTGATGTTAATGCTGCTCAGTCAAAGTTAGTGTTGTTGGAGAATTTCAATGAAAATTATTCTAAGTGTTTAAGACTGCTGGTAAAGTTACTACTGCTAGAGGAAGTAACTACTGCTAGAGGAAGTTGCTACTGATAGTGGAAGTTAAGACTGCTCAGAGACATAGAAGAAAAACTGCTAAGTAGTTACTACTGCTAGTACAAAAGTCACTACTGCTAGTACAAAGTTAATGCTGCTAAAGGAGTTAATGTTGCTAGTGAAGAAGTTAGTACTACCGAGTTAGTTAGTACTGCTTATGTGATTTGTATGAGATATTTTGGTAAAAGATATGTATAAGTTATTTGTTTGGAAGATTATGATTGCTTAGGAAAGTATTGTAAGCCGTTTAGGACTCCTTGGTGTATAAAAAGAGGTCCTAGGGCATAGAGATTGATGAATCGTATCAAAACCAAAATCAATCCTAGTCTTAGCTTCAAGGGCTTTGTAACCCTAATACTTTGAGAGTATTCGTATTATTATAATATTGGAGCTTTTGTTTGTTGAATTATATGTTCATATAATTATTGTTTTATTGATAGTTCTTCTAAATATTAAAGATTAGATTCCGCATAATCTTTAATACATTCAAACAATGTTTCTACTATAGTTGTGTTAGATTTATCTAATATAACTAAACTTTATACAAGCTTAAGGAATTCGATCTATTAAAGTGGGATCAACAAGTGGTATCAGAGCTTGTTGCTTTGAGAAACTTTGCTAGAAGATATGGATCAAGATTCTACACATGTGGTGGCTGCATCCAAAGTCCCTATGCTCAAACCGAGTGAGTTTGAGTTATGGAGGATGAGGATTGAACAATACATCCAGATGATAGACTATTCACTATGGGAAGTCATAGAGAATGATGCAACCTTGCCAAAAACACAAGTTGTGGAAGGTGTTACAACAGTGATGCCTATTACATCTGCTGAAGATAAGGCTTAGAGAAGATTAGAAATGAAGGCTAGAAGTACTTTAATGATTGGCATTCCCAATGAACATCAGTTAAAGTTTAACTCTATAAAGGATGCTAAGCTGTTACTGGAAGCTGTAGAAAAGAGATTTGGTGGGAATGCAGCTACTAAAAAGACTCAAAGAAATCTCTTAAAGAACCAATATGAAAACTTCACTGCTCTAAGCTCAGAGATGCTTGATCAAACCTTTGATAGGCTTCAAAAGCTTGTAAGTCAGTTGGAGCTTTTTGGATGAAAAGCTTTCACAAGAAGATGTTAATCAAAAGTTATTAAGAAGCTTGTCACCTGCGTGGAACACACATACTGTTGTGTGGAGGAATAAAGTTGAGTTAGAAAAAATGAGCATGGATGATCTCTATAACAACCTCAAGGTGTATGAACCAGAAATCAAAGGGATGTCTAGCTCAAGTTCAAGTACACAAAACATGGCTTTTGTGTCCTCTTCAAATAACAATACTAGCAGCTCTAATGAAGCAGTTAATGCTGCTCATGGAGTTACTACTGCTAGCACTCAAGTTAATGCTGCTTACTCTACAAATATTGATAACTTGAGTGATGCTGTTATTTGTTCATTCTTTGCTAGTCAACCAAATAGTCCTCAACTTGCACATGAGGACTTCAACAAATCCATCCTGATGACATAGAAGAGATGAATTTGAGATGGCAAAGGCTAGAAGGTTTTTAAAGAATACAGGAAGGAAGCTTACTATTAATGGCAATGAGACTATTGGTTTTGATAAGTCTAAAGTGGAGTGCTACAACTGCCATAAGAGGGGACATTTTGCTAAGGAGTGCAGAGCTCTAAGAAATCAAGACAACAAGAACAAGGAAAGCTCAAAAAGGAGTGTGCCTATGGAAACATCTACTTCTATAGATTTGGTGTCATGTGATGGGCTTGGTGGATATGACTGAAGTGATCAGGCAGAGGAAGGGCCTAATTATGCACTCATGGCTTACTCATCTTCAAGTTCTGACTTAGGGTATCCAATGATTCAAATTGTTCAAAATCTTGTATGGAAACTGTTAAATTACTTAAATCTCAAAATGATCAACTATTAAGAGATTTAGAGAAATCTAGTTTAATGGTTTTAAGTTATAAAACAGGTTTAGAATCATTGGAAGAAAAACTTGAATTTTATAAAAAGAATGAGTCTGTTTATGTAGAAAAGATTAATGGCTTAAAATAGGATATTCAAGTAGGAGAAATAACTATTAGAGAGCTTAGGAAGAAGCTTGAAAAAATTCAAAACGAAAAAGATAGCATTCAATTCAATGTAGATAAATTTGAAAATGCATCTAAAAGTTTAGACAAGCTCGTAGAGTGTCAGATTGTTGATAATTGCAAAAAAGTTTAGGTTTAAAAAATATAATGCAGTTCCACCTCCATACACAGGAAATTTCATGCCTCCAACACCTGACTTGTCTTTTACTGGTTTAGATGAGTTTGTTAATGAGCATGTAGTTGAGAACAGTAAAGCTATGTATTGTGAAGAAGAGCCTAAGGTAGTTAGGAAGAATGATGATGTCCCAATTATTGAAGAATGAGTGTCAGATAGCGAGGAAGAAAATGTGTCTCAAACTAAAACTGAGAAAAAAACAGTTAAGCCTAGTATTGCTAAGATAGAGTTTGTCAAACCTAAGCAACAAGAGAAAACTGCTAGGAAAACTGTTAAACAAGTTAAGAAACATAGGCAAAACACTCACAGTCCAAGAGGCAATCAAAGAAATTGGAACAATATGATGTCTCAAAAACTAGGAAGCAATTTTGAGATGTTTAATAAGGCATGTTATGTGTGTGGAAGCTTTGATCATTTGCAAGTTGATTGCAATTACCATCAAAAACAGTTTCAAAATCAAAGGATGGTAAAACCTGTTTGGAACAATGCTCAAAGGGTGAATCATCAAAACTTTGCTAAAAAGACTCACCCCTGTGCTAAAAAGAACATGGTTCCAAGAGCAGTACTAATGAAGTCTGGTTTAGTATCAGTTAATACTGCTAGACAAGTTAATGCTGCTCACTCAAAAACAACAGTGAATGCTGCTAGACCAATGTCATATCTTTGTAAAATAGCACATTCAACTGTTAAAAGGCCCATTCATGAGAACACATCAGTTAAAAACAATAATATTAATCAAAGGGTTAATACTGCTAGAGATAAAAAAAATTAATACTGCTAGGCCAAAAGCAGTAGTTAATGCTGTTAAGGGAAATAATTTTAATGCTGTTAAGGCCTCAGCTTGCTGGGTTTGGAAACCAAAGACTAAAGTTTTAGACCATGTTTCTAAACATAACAGTGCATCAATCACCCTATAGAAGTTTGATTATATTGATGCACAAGGCAGATCCAAGTCAGTGATGGCTTGGGTCCCCAAAAGAAACTGATTTTCTTATTTAATGTGTAGAGCAATCCATAAATAGATTTACAGGATCAAGGAGTGATTGATAGTGAATGCTCAAGGCACATGACAGGGAACATGTCCTATTTTATAGACTATGAAGAGGGTAGGAAAAGGTTTTTCTGGTAGAGTAACACATTTGTTTCCAACAATGGTGGTACAAAAATAATCTGAATTGGGTAAAGGTTCAGCAATGCCCACTAATCCCTATCACACACCCACCATTATTAAATCATCATCTCAACCTCAAAAGACTTAAAAACCTAGGAAGCCTAAGATAAAGGACACTCAGGTACCTCAGCCTAGTGGTCCTACATACATTGTTGTAGATGAGGTTGTCCATAAGGAGTTGGGTGAGGGCTACCACTACTGCTTCTAGCTTAGAAGCAGGGTAGGACAGTGGTAACATAACTAAGACCCGATCCAAGGAAACACCTAATGAAGCTGATTCCTAAGGAACTACTTCAGGTGGTGGTCCTAGGTGCCAAGAAACCATGGGGGATACAATTGCTCAAACTAGGTTTAAGAATGTATCTAAACTTTTCAATGATCCACTGCACGCAAGAGGTAACACACTTCGAAGTGGTGAGGATAGTCTTAAACTAAAGGAATTAATGGAACTATGTACCAATTTACAACAAAGAGTTCTTGATTTGGAGAAGACAAAGACCACACAAACTGAAGAGATTGTTAGTTCAAAGAAGAGGGTCAAGAAGCTTGAATAGAAAAAGAGGTCAAGAACTCATGGGCTGAAGAGACTATACAAAGTTGGTATATCTAAAAGGGTAGAATCCTTTGGTGATGAAGATAGTTTAGGTGAGGATGCATCCAAACAGAGGAGGAGGATTAATGCTATTGATGCTGATGAAGACATTATCCTGGTTAATGTTCAAGATGATGCTGATATGTTTTATGTGAATACTTTGACTGGTGATGAGGTATTTGCAGAACAAGAAGTTGCTGCTAAAGATGTGAATTTAACTATTGATGAAGTTACTTTGGCTCAAGCACTTACAGCTTTGAAAAATGTAAAATCCAATGTAAAAAGTGTTGTTATACAAGAGCCATCTACAACAACAACAACAACAATTTCTTCACAACAACCATCACAGGACAAGGGTAAAGGAATAATGGTAGAAGAACCTGTGAAGATAATGAAAAAGAAAGATCTAATCAGGCTTGATAAAGAAACTGCTAAAAGATTACAAGCTGAGTTTGATGAAGAGGAGAGACTTGTAAGGGAGAAGGATGAATCCAATGTTTCCTTGATTGAAGAATAGGATGATATTCATGCTAAAATTGAGGCTGATCATGAATTGGCTCAAAGACTGCAAGCAGAGGAGCAAGAAGAGCTATTTGTTGAAGAAAAGGCAAAATTATTTCAACAACTCTTGGAACTAAGAAGAAAACACTTTGCTACTAAAAGTGCAGAAGAGAAGAGGAACAAACCACCAACCCAAGCTTAATAAAGAAAAATCATGTATACTTACCTGAAGAATATGGAAGAAAAGAAGCCCAAAGACTTAAAGAATAAATCTTTTGATTCTATTTCGAAGATGTTTGACAGAGCATTCAAGAGGGTGAATACATTTGTTGACTTCAGAACAGACTTGGTGGAAGGTAGTTCAAAGAGAGCAGGAGAAGAGTTAGAACAAGAGACTACTAAGAAGTAGAAGGTAGATGAGGATAAAGACACAATGGAACTTCAAAATATAATGTAAGTCATTCTAGATGAAGAAGAGGTTGCAATTGATGTTGTACCTTTAGATACTAAGTCTTCAACCATTGTTGACTGAAAGATCCACAAAGAAGGAAAGAAAAGCTATTATCAAATAGTGAGAGCTGATGGAATGTCTCAAATGTACAGTCTTTAGTCTTATGCTTAAAAGTTTTAGTAGGGAAGACTTGGAAGATTTGTACGACTTGGTAAAAGCTAAGTATAAGTCAACAAGACCAGTGGAAGACTTGGATTTGGTGTTATGGAGTGATTTGTATACAATGTTTAAACCACATATAGAAGATGAAATTTGGAAGTTGCAACAAAGGTACCAAGTTTTGAGCTGGAAGCTATTTGAATCATGTGAAGTGCATTGCTTGAGTTTGCAATCTGGAATGATTTACATGCTGATAGAAAAAAGATATCCCCTTACACCGCCTACAATTACAAATATGCTGAATAAAAAGCTTCAAGTTGATTATTTCAGTAAAATGGCATATTAGCTTCTTAAACTTCTCACAAAACAACTTAAAAATCAATGAAGTATTTGGAAGCATCCTCCTGGTGATTATGGAGCTTTTAAATGAAGAAACTTGATGATTTTAGAGATAAATATCAAGTTTAGGGGAGGATTGTTGGGATTAATAGCCTTCTTAATGTTGTTAGTATTACTGGTGCTCTTATTGATGTTAATGCTGATCAGTCAAAGTTAGTGTTGTTGAAGAATTTCAATGAAAATTATTCTAAGTGTTTAAGACTGCTGGTAAAGTTACTACTGCTAAAGGAAGTTACTACTACTAGTAGTAGAAGTTAAGACTACTCAAAGACTTAGAAGAAAAACTGCTAAGTAGTTACTACTGCTAGTACAAAAGTTACTACTGTTAGTACAAAGTTAATGTTGCTGAAGGAGTTAATGATGCTAGTGAAGAAATTAGTATTACTGAGTTAGTTAGTACTGCTTATGTGATTTGTATGAGATATTTTGGTAAAAGATATGTATAAGTTATTTGTTTAGAAGATTATGATTACTTAGGAAAGTATTGTAAGCCGTTTAGGACTCTTTGGTGTATAAAATGAGGTCATAGGGCATAGAGATTGATGAACCGTATCAAAACCAAAATCATATGTTCATATAATTACTGTTTTATTGATAGTTCTTCTAAATATTAAAGATTAGATTCCACATAATCTTAATACATTCAAACAAAGTTTCTACTATAATTGTGTTAGATTTATCTAATATAACTAAACCTTATACAAGCTTAAGGAATTCGATCTATTAAAGTGGGATCAACAATACAATAACTTTTGCTAAGGTTTTCAAAGCTCAAATGGACTCGAAACCGCTTAAAAACCCTTTTTAATATTTAAATCAGCTCACATTTTATTTTAATTATTTCAAAAACGACTCAACTTCATGGTGGTCTGACTCTCTCGTCTTTGACTTTCAAGCTTAACAAAAACGCCCTTATTTTACCCAAAAATCGTTGCGGACAAGTTTCCTTTTATAAGTTTTAGCCGGTTCGGATCCTAAAGGGGTCAAAATGCTCGATTTAGATTCTGTTCAGATTGTCACAAAAACAGTTTTGTCAAAAAGTGTTTCAAATCTTCATTTGACCATAACTTGTTCATTTTACGTACGATTTTAGTGTTCTATATATCAAAAGTTGCGTGTTAATATATACTATCAAAATCTTAAAGCTTTATCTTGTAAAAGCATTTTTACGACACTCAAAACCTACAAATCATTTTTGGACATCAATCCGTTATATCTAAAACTTAGCCAAAAATACCGCAATCTTCTCCAATGGCCTAATCTATCCTATCTCAATTCACGACTAAATCCAACAACAAAATCATCTCAAAGACTAACCTAATCTCATCGTTTTATTTACCACGCCACTTTTACGGCTCTACACTTCGCTACAACCTCAAAAAAATAATAATACTGCAAGTTTATTAATAAAGTTTCAAACTTTAAAAACGAGTTGTACAACCTTGATCATATTAGTGTTTTTGTTATAAAAAGTGACATCAAATATGGATGATATCATTTTTAAGAGAAAAGAGATGATGGTGAGTGAACAAGTAGAAGAAAATTTCACTCAAACAAAAGAAATAATGATACTTACTTGTATGAGAAAGAATGGTAAGAAAAGTCTTGAACTTTAACCCAAAATCAATAAATAATAACCCGAAATCACCAACGAATAAATCCGAATGATACTTGGAATAGCCCACGATCACAACCGTCTTCAAATCTTGAATAAATGAGCAACAAACACCAAAAGTGGTGTTGGTTTGGTTTTGAACGACGCAAGGAAAAAAAGGAGAGGAGAAGAGAGAAATATTTAGTGTGTGTTTTTAGAGTGTAAGAAAGAATGAGAGAAATGAAGGATAAGAAGGATTTTATAAAGTCTAGATGCATTGAATAGGATTTGAACCTAGATCCTTCCAAAAGGATCCTAGGACCAAAGGTGTACTAAGGGAACAACAATGCTAAAATTAGGGAGTGATGTTGGCAAAGGGGGAGGGGGACGCCACCTAGGGGAAAAGGGAGGACCATAGTTGTTAATTTTTTATTCTTTTCCACTAGATATTTTTCCATAGATATTTAGGATATTTAAACTTGCTCATGAATTTATTTCCAGTAATATACGCAGTTCCCGTAAAAGTCAAAATACGCGACTTTCAAAAATAAAACGCAGGAATTTAAATATATTAACGATAGATAGAAACGCGACAGTCTTCCAAAGACTACGTTATTTTGAGAGTCAGAACGCATCCGATAACACTTCTCAGTCACACGCGGGACAACTTCTCGATTTTTGGTCAAGTCAATACGTAACTTATAAAAAGTCAAATTTATGCATGAAAAGTCAAAGATGTTGACCTGGGAATTTACGGGGTGTCACAAATCGGTTCTAACATTCATTCATTTATACCATATGTCTATCTTTATAGTTCCTTTAGGAGTGTTAAAGCTCTTGGAATCTATTAGAAGAGACATTTTTAATGGAGTGGACGGGTCGGAAAGAAAAATGACTTAGATGAGTTAGAATAAGGTCTTAGCTTCCAACAAATACGGTGGTCTCGGAGTTTCTAGTTTCTATGCTCTTAATCAAGCTCTTCTCTTTAAATGGGTTTGGCGATTTTTTTCTCATGGTTCTTGTCTATGAACGAGATTTATAAAAGCTATTTATGGTGAAGACGGTGCTCTTAATTCCTTAAGTTCTTTGTCTAAGCGCTCTCCTTGGTTAGACATTATTCGTAAGGTTATTGTTCTTCGCACAAAAGGCATTAATCTTTTTTTATTTAATTCGCAAAAAGGTAGGCAACGGGTTAAACACCTTATTTTGGGAGGATATTTGGTTTGATGATTTGGCGTTAAAGCATAAATTTCCGAGACTTTATGCTTTGAATAACTACAAACAAATAACAGTTGTCGAAAAAATTAATCATGCTTCCATGGTTGATACTGTTCGTCGACCTCCTAGAGGTGGTGCTGAGGAAGAACAACTTGGTTTTCTTTTATCCCGCATGGATGGTCTAATATTGACCCGACCTTTGGGTACGGTCTTTAGAAGCTACATATGAGTTTTCTGTTAAATTTGTTCGTCAACTTATTGATGATTTGATTATTCCAAAAGAGAAAGTCGCCACAATGTGGGTTAAAGTAATGCCCATTAAAATTAATGTGTTTGCTTGGAGAGTTCGTTTGGATAAGCTGCCTACTCGGTTAAATCTTTCCCTTAAATGTATTGATATTTTGACTATTGTTTACCCTCTTTGTCATGTCTCTGTCGAATTCGGTTCCATATCTTCTTTTCCTGTCAAATGGCTAGTCATTTATGGAGGAAACTTATGCGTTGGTGCGAGCTGAGGACATTGATTTAGCCTCTTATGATGATTGACTTATATGGCTTAATTCCTTTCGGTTTTTTAAGCGGCCGAAAGAGATCTTGGAAGGTGTTTATTATGTGAAGTGATGGTTAATTTGGCGCTTCAGGAATCGGTTGTTTTTTGGTGCTACGAATCCCCGTAGGGAGCTTTTTTTTTATGACTTGGTTCAAAAAAAAATTATTGGTGTTTTAATCGTTGTAATTATAAAATAAATTGAGTTACTTTGATGAAAAATCTTTGTACCATTTGCTTGTAATTCTTTTCTAGCTTCTTGCTGGTTTTTAATAAATTCGTCGTTAAAAATAAATATAAAAACTAAACTTATTTTTTCTGAACAAAAATAAATAAATAAATATTTACGCGGATGAAGTATAAACTAACACGAACAAAAGGCAAAAAAAAAAATAGCCAGTTACAAAACTAACAGGGCAGGATTAAAAAGTTAAATTAGTTGTGCGATTTTTTTGTTATAAATTATTAAAACCCGACAAGAATGACAGGGATTTGACGTATGGAAAGAATGTGGGGCCGACAGTCTCTTTCTACAACGTCTAATCTTTACATAGTCAAGTTTCCCGATTGACCGAGCTACATGGGATGGGATTCTCGGACGGCTACTATTGGTACCCCTGACCCGCTAAAAAGTATCAAAAAGGTACAAAAGATTTTTTTGTACCCTTTTTTACAGTGCAGCGCAGTTTTTTATCAGTTTCTGTTCTGTAATTTTTAACAGTTTCATACTTTTGACCTATTAAACTTTATATTTTTCGTTCCGTTTTTTCCGTGTCACAGTTTTATAACATATATAAAATTATTAAAAAAAATCAAAAAACATGAGGGGTACAAATGGTTTTTTTGAGGGGTATTTATATCATGAGTCTTCTCGGACACAATCCCGTAGTTGTATAATGATATTTTTTTTACCGTATATAATATACCATGATTTTTAATAAACAAAGCAGTTTTTAAATACTGGCTTCTACTTTTAGCGATATGCTTATGAAAACTAGCTAAGAGAAGTATCACCTCATATATACGACAGTGAGATATTTATTCATGTTGAATCATATATATGGTATAGTGTGTATCGTCGCACTGTATTTGAGAATATATCACGCACATTCTTTGAGTATTGATGCACTCCTTTTGTTTGGGACTCCGGATAGAATGAAATCGTATCGCACCTAGAAGGCCTCAGACTAACCTTGAAAGTGTATGAGTGTATGACGATACTTTACTTGTTTGCTACGAGTATGCAAGAATGCAACGTAAAAAATACTTCAACAAGTGGCATACAAGACCACATTATGCAATACATGTGACAAGTGACTTCACCAATAAAATCTATTACATCTAAATTTTCAGTCATTAAATTTAATATGCCGGTGCTCATTATGAGGGGTGCAAGACAAAGAGTCATGGGTACACAACCCTCATGCACACATCAATGCTAAGTGTCTAAAACCTCTCTCTGCAATATCCACACCGAAAAAGATGAAGAGTCATTTGATTCAATGCAAGTTTATATTTGGTTATAAGAAAACCAAAGGCCATCACATTTAATCATCAAGCCATTATCTTCATCCTCTTCCCATTCTCTCTCTAAAACGCACAAATGAAACAAATCCCTAAACGACAGTATATGGCTCAACCAACATGAGAAAGAAGATGGGGAATCGTTGTGCTCTCCGGATTCATGCTAACACCCACAAATTCATGTAAGGTTTTTTATAATTTTGAATTTTTATTTTCATTCTATTATGGTTTCAATTGAAAATTAGGGTTTTTTGTTTCGTTTGGTTTTTTTTTGTGTGGCTTGGTTTTATCTTAATTTTATTTGTTTTTGTTGAATTTTTTTTTTCAGGAGGATGACGAGGAGGAGGAGGTGAAATGGGGATTTGGGTTACTTTAATACCTCATTTCGCATTAAGCAACCGGTAAGATTTCATATTTAGGTGTTTTTTATGACGCGGGTATCAATTACAATGAGAGAGTGTATGTGTTGTATATACAGGATGACGAGATGCGATTTTAAGGATTCTAAAACATTTTGTTTATGGGCATGGGATTTGTAAAACATGACATCTTGGGTTTATCTTTCATATTCCATCAATCTGCTCTTAATATTGTTATCTATATATGTTAGTACGGACCTAATTTGGACTGGAAATACTTTTTTTTATCATACTTACTTCGCGTTTCGCTAGTCCGTCTTGCACAACCAAGTTTATGATGTGTGCAACATATCAACTATGATAAAAAAAAATGTCGTTCAAAGGCGGTTGGTATTTTTGTATTAGTTTTTGACGGCGCTTGTATAATTACTCGCGTTATCAAATGAGATTGAAAAATATTTTCTTCTAATTTATACTCTTTTATTACATCTCGTAACATACGAAATAAATTTTGACCCGTGTGAGGATACTCAAAGTTTTCAAAAGCAATCGTACGCTTCCTCATTTGCCAAGTTACGAGATCAACCCAATGCGCGATAACACAAAGGTAAGAACCGGGCAAACTATGATGAGCCGACCAAACATCGGTTGTTAAGTTTACACTTGTATTTAAATTTTTAAAACCATTTAGTAGTTCAGTTTTAGCCTTTTCTCAAGCTTTCATACAATCGCATTTAAGAGTAGCACGACTTACTTGAGTATATCGCGGTTGAAGAGTATTTTGAATCACCTTAGTTAATCGAGGGTTGTCGAAAACCTTCTTGAATCACAAAGCTTGCAAATTGTTGCCGACACCGATCTGCCTTGTATGCAAAAATACTCCCCTCTCGTGACATAGATACTTGACATACTTCCGGATTGGATTTGAGTCCTTCGTAATAGTTAGTGGTATGCCCCTTCAACGTCGAGTTGGATTCATGTTTTAAAAACTTACCGCAATGTTTATAATGAGCCTTTATTGACCCATCTGACAACTTCACGAGGTTGAAATTACACCAAATGCTTGGGTTTCGGGTTGTTTCTAAAACTTCAACAAACGTTGGTGCAATTGAATAATCAACACCGGTGGAAGTTGAAGAAGCTTAAGTTGTCATTAGTGAGCTTTTAGTGAGCGTTTTGATTGTTTCTTGAGTGTTTTTGAGAGTCTTTGATTGTTGTAACTAAACCAGAATTGTTTAACAAACTTCTTTGCAATCTAGCATGCTTTAATATGCAATTATATATACAATACAATAGCTGGGCACTTGGGCCTTGCACTTGGGCTAAGCGCCTGGGCTTGGGCTCGTGGGTAGCTTGGGCTTGAGCTATTTTTTTAGAATGAGTTTTAACATATTTTATTTGGTCCGTCAAAGATTGATTAAGCCCGTCTTAGCTATTTTTCACATATATACATAGCAAGTCGTTATTTAGCGAGTCACAACAAGTATCAAATAACTGTAAAACGACACAGTACGCAAACACTCCGTCATGAAACACGGATTTACAAACCTCGTTACTTACATGTACGAAATAGATTATATTAATACTATTATACATTCACCATAAATTTTGGTCTCACATAAGCTAGAACCTTTAAAGTTTAATAAAATGCAATTACTCCATTGTTTCCTTGTACAGTATATGCGACTAACTATTTATATTTGAGGAATGAAAAATATTACTGTAGTTAACTATATGAAAAAATGGGTTATTTTTAGTGGAACAAGTGTGCAAGTGTTGTCCTGTCAAATGTATAAGGGCCAGAAATTTGAAGGAAATGACATTTCACACGTTGTATGTAAAGTCATTTCTCATTTGTTGCTTCCTCCCCTTTTTTAGTAAGGACATTATCTACCTATATTTATACATTTTTTATTCCTCTACACCTATCAGACAATCAGTAAAATAATAATTTTTACCTTACTAATTCATGATTAATCACAGGCTAGAAATTTGAAAGAAGCGACATTTCACACGTCGTATGCAAAGTCACTTGTCATTCCTTGCTTAGTCGTTCGATATCTGAGATTTTTGATTTGATTGAATAATATATTAATTTTGAGTCTATTGTTAGGTATATCCGGATTAGGCAAAAAAAGGAAAAAGTTGCTCATAGTTTTGTTAATGTATAACTTTGTTAGCATTCAGCAAATTGAAGGTTGATCAAGCCTACAAAATAAACTAGATACAAATAAGCATTTTCCATCTTGAATTAGTAATACAACTGTGAATACGTCTACACACACGTCAAACGACCACTTTGATCATATATGTAGTGAAATAATGGGTGAATTTTCGTAAATAATATAATACGAATAAATACACTCAATGCCTTTAGTTTATTGGTATGTGTATTCTCCACCAACCTAGAGGTTGTGGGTTTAAACCTCGCTGAAGCATTTGTGAGATGTATATTGTGAGATAGGTGATATACAAGAATTAAGAAACTAAGACTAGCTGAGGTTACTAATGAGATGACACATGATTTATAACACTAGGACAAAGTTTAGAAGTAGAAGAAACCAAACAACTTGTAATGAAAAGAATATGATACCACATCTAGTTTCAATACCTGTTTGTTGGTAATATTGACATCTGATAAAAAAAAAGGTAAACAGTTGAAGTTAGGATACAAGTTCATGACGAATTAATCAGCAAAGATATCTAGCAAAACAAATCTTTTATTTTGATAAACTGTTTTAAGGTTTTCATTAATTTCATTAGTTTCTTCTTTGCTTTTTGTAAATGGATAATGTTTTACTACCAAACCAGGTGAAGGTTTTCTTAGACCAAAACCCTTGCTTAGTTTGAATGTCTGCTTTTATATAGGCATCTTAAACTTAGAGGTGTGAATATCATCTCTTTTTAATTCAGAATTTCATAAGAAAAATTAGTTTTAACTGTTATAATGACGGTTTATTGATTTATAGTATTGTTATCGAACGAGTTTAACACCAAGTGTCTTCTTAATTATCTTAATGTTACTAATGGTATTATTCTTTCATACAACATTAGGAACATTTGTATTTTATTTGCCGCTCAAATGAAAGAATGCACTAGTTTGCATCGTTAGATTCTTTCGTATATATCTCCTTTAAATAAAAAGGACAAAAATATAGTTTTAAAAATGTGTGCACTATTTGTGCTAGTAGAATCTTTATATATGATCCAAAATTCATAGATCCCCTTCCTTTTTTACATTATTAACTTCGTATTTGATTTCGAATGAAATGCGATATATCTTATACACTTTTTAATCTCTTTTCATAGAAAGCTTGATTCAACATATTCAACATGCTCAACGTGTTCTTCATGTACTAGTTCCTTAATTTTTGCTATATATCTTTGTATAATATATCTCTCTATAATATACATGATAGGAGAGCAGAACTATTTTAGCCAGAAAGAATACATATTGATAAAACGACGTAGCTTTCGCCACAAAAAATTGAAATGCCAAAATTTTCGCCGTTAAAAATACAATGACATATAGTTTTTACATGTATATTACTTGTTAAATTCGATCAACTTTAGGTCTAACTCATGGAAGAAAGAATTATATTTTGTCTGCCAGTTTCTTTGATCAATCTCTTCTTTGATTCATATTGAAACGACAACACTAAAGGATGACTCATGTTCCACCCCATAATCATATGGAACATTAACCGAACATTGCTTTTTTCATGTATGTCAAACAATCCAAAATCCGAGAACATTTAGGGTGCGTTTAGTAGGAAAGAAAACACCCTTGTTTCCACAAAATGTTTTGTGGAAAATAAGGAAAACAGAGATCGCGTTCAAATCATTGTTTTCCAACAAAATTCTCTACAAAACACAAACTACGCATTTCTCAACTTAACAATGGAAACTACAAAACACATTTTATTTGTTTTCCTTATTTTCTTTGTAACTCCCCTTGTTTTCTTGAGAATGAAAAACAGTATCACATGAACGCGTTTTTTATATTTTGTGGAAAATAAATCTCCTCCTTTTTTTACAAATCTAAAAACACAAAACTAGAAAAAAATTTCTCCAACTAAACGCAACCTTAGTTTAACTCCTTTTACGTATTCGTTTATGGCTATTTCTTTCACCCTTGATTAATGATATCTAGCAAACAGATAGTTATATCACACTTTACTAGAACTATTTCTAAAAGGGTTTGTCTAACGGGTGCCCAACATCGTTTAACATAATTGAAAAAAGAAATTTTAAGTTTATTTAATTAATAATCAGATTTAATTTTTATGCTAATTTATAAATTTAATTAATGTGTATTAAATGCAATTTGTAATATAAAAGGAAAGATCGAGTTTTATAAATCTGGCTTAGCCCGTGTGCCCTCTGGTTACTCGTTAGACAATCCTTAATTAAAAAAAAGTTAATTGTATATCCTTTATGATAGGATCAATAATCACATGTTTAAAAGTACGCAATAACTCAGATTTTCACATCTACATGTTACAGTAGTTGATACTTGATATTATTAATTTTCTTAATTTGTAATGTTTAATTACCATGTTTACCTTTATTTTTATACGTATAAAACTAGATTTATTTACATAAACATTTATGTTCATTTTAACATTTGTAACCTTATTTAAAACTGACACATACAGTTAGAGAGAGACGGATAACTGAAACTCCTGCTTAAACTAAACCTTGCAAACATGTGTTTTTTTTTATAAAGATTAAGCTATTGGAAAACATAATAAGTCGTTTTAAATACGGTAAATTTCATTATTTCATTTGAAAGTATGTTTGACCAAAGCCATATCTCCAAATTAACCTGGACAAAGAATGAAGAACCACAAGATCTAGCAGTTAGATACGTGATCAAAACCAAGAACAAGTATTACGTACTTTCTGTCTTTGTTACATAAATTCTACTACAGCAAAAGGTACGTGCACAGCTACTAAATCTGCTACAACCACTCAAACTTAATAATTGCTACTTGTAGTAGTGCTACTGCAGGTGTTACAGTATCATGTAAGCACTTAAATATAATACAATCACCAACATTAATACCACACATTAACATTAAGCTTGGGTTCATTGCAACAATTCAAGTTCACACGGGACCACGGATTTGCGCAATATCCGTGGCCCCTAAACGAGTGATCATAGATCGGTTAACATCCGGCTACAAAGGAAAAAAAGCTGAAAGCTAAAACTTACCTTAGAGTAACAATAGAAAACTAATCTTGATAGCCCAGATGGGAGAACATAAATAAAAGAAGATTAACGTTTACAATAAGATCCAACCTTGATGCGTGCTTTACTTTCTTTTTTGAAGTTTACATATGGTGATGATGATGATGATCACCTGGTGGAAGACTCAGAGCTTGGAAAGATGAAAAGCTTGGATTAATGAAGTGTTGATGTTCTTGTGCTGGACCTCTTTTTCGTTTCTTTTTCTCGTAGCTGATTCCTCTTGCTTTGGATTGTAGATCGCGAACCTCGCGTAGGTAAAGCCTCACAGCACGAGCCCCAAAAGGGTTCGTTTCTGTAGGCCATCCGTTTTCTTCATAGGCCGCTCTGAGGCGGCCTATAAGGGCATCCAGACTGCCCCAAGCTTGCCTTAAAGGGCAAGGACAAGGGGCAGGTGGATTTGGATGCCCGTAAAACGGACAAATAGGCGCATGAACCTTAGTCTTTCCAAATTGGTCGAGGTAGCGCAGAAACTCAAGAACATGAGCCCCGCTGCACCGCGAAAGTGAGAGCGGTGGACGGTGGTTCTTCAAGTACTGACCGAAGGTGTTCCAGTCTCGACGCTTTTGGTTCTCGTAGCGGCTAGGGGTGGAAGTAGTTGAAGGTGAACTAGATGAAGAAACAGGTCCACTAGTGACTAAACTCCCGATGTTATGATTACTGTTTTCTGAATTATTACACTCCATTTCAGGGTAGAGATCCATTTTTTGTTACAAAATATATATGGGTTTTCTTGTATTTTATAAGGAATAAGGGTTTTCCTAATTTGGGTTCTTACAAGAAGATCTATAATTAAGATATGGTTGTCTTTTTAAGGTTTCTTTGTGTTCTAGGGTTTCTTTGATGAAAAATCAGAACGCAACTAACACTTAAAAAGAAAGAAAGAGATGACAACTAAAAAGCATACATATAGACATGTGAAAGTGTTTTGATTGATGTTTAGATGAATATTTCCATATAAGTGATGAGAGAGATTGATAAGAAAGATGGTTAGGGTTTGGTGAAAATGTGATGTTTGAGGTCAAATAGATGTTATAAGAAAACTTTGGGAGAGGATAGAAAAAGTTGGGTGTTGTACGTTGTTGATTGGTGTAATTGCTAAAATGTTTAATGTTCTATCTTGAGTTTCCAAAAATAGGGCAAGCAAATTTACCTATATACTATAATGCATCATGTAAAACGACAAATTTAAAATATACTATAATGCATCATGTAAAACGACAAGTTTAAAATAAAATGGACCTGAATTTAATATAGCCCAAGAAAGGGACGGCCCATTCCAGCCCAAAAGAAATTTTGTAAAAAAACAATTATAGTAATACACATTATAAAAGTTAAAGACGACCCGTAGTTTTGGCTTGAAAACAGTAAATAAGAACAAACCCAGACCGGCCCACTGGGCCTCGGGTACTGTTCATCGAATAAAAAAAAAAAAAAAAAAAAAAAAAACTTTATAAATCCCGCTGCACCCCCGCGCTCTCCCTTCTTTTTTGGCACAAAAATAAGAAAAAAAAAATTACGTGGGACTACTCTCATTTTTTAACTATTTACGCTTTCTATCGGCCTGGGCCAAAAAAAAAAAAAAACCAAAACCCGCTGCGATTTGCCAATATAATAATAAGAACAAAAAACTATCAAACATGAGACCAGAAAAAATCAAACCCGCACAAAATAATAATGAAAAAAAGAATTGCTCATTTTTACTAACGTCGTTTAAGACTTGCTGCTACAACAGTAAAAAGAAACATATCCGAACCCCACGTCAGGCCTCCATTACAGTTCCATACGGCCCAAGGAAAAAAAAAAACTTTATAATCCCGCTACCCCCTTTTTGCCAAAAATAAGAAGAAAAAAAATTACTGGACGTACTCTCTTATATACATACACATATACAAAAGTAATACGACTCGAATTTTTACGTCGTGCTACAGTATAATATGAACAAGAGTAGGCCCAATGGTCACCCCCTCCTCCTCCCCCCACCCCTGCACATCCCATTTTGGGCCGGCCCACTTTTTTTTATCGTCGTTGCAACAGAATAGAACAGTGCTCGGCCCAAATGGTCTCACAAGTTTGGGTTGGGCCTGCTCACTTTTTTTTTATTTTTAAATACTAAAAAAAAAAAAAAATACTCGACACAAAAAATAAAAAAAAGAAAATTATTGATCCAAAAGTTACTGCCATAATACATATCATAAAAATACCCGCGACATAGGCCCAATGTGGCACCTAAGCTCATATAAAAAAAACAACCCTCATCAAAATAAATATTTTAAAAAAAAATATGTTCAGCACAAAAGTGATACGACGCGTTATTTTACATACGTCGTGCTACAGTAATATGAAGATTGTTCGGCCCAATGGCCACCCAGTTTGGGCCGGCCATTTTTTTTTTTTAAATACAGCAATACAAAAAAAATACTCGACACAAACTAAAAAAAGAAAATTACAAAAGTACTTGACTTATATAAAAAAAACCACTATTAAACAAAAGACCAAAAAATAAAACCCAGCGACAAAATAATATTAAAAAAAAATTGTTCGACACAAAAGTGATACGACTTGTCGTTTTTTTTTATTTTACGTCATGCCACAGTAATAGTCCACTTTTTTTTTTATAAATACGCAATTATAAAAAAAAATATTTATGATCAAAAAATAGCCCGCTATAGGCCATGAGCAAACACCTAAGCCCATATAATAAAAAAAAACCAACTATAAACATAATCCACGAAAAAGATAAACCCGCATAAAAAAAAAAAATAGGAAAAATAACTAATATAAAAAATCCCGCAACTAAAATGCGCGAAAATTAACGTCCCGCAGCAACGCGCGGGTAAACATGCTTGTTCTTACACAAAAGCCTTTCAAGTTTATATTATTTGCGACCTTTAATATAACAAACTTTTAATATTAAATATATAAGCAAATACGTTGCGACTTTTTAAATCAAAAATATACTGACATAAAGGCCTATGGATTACGAACAAAACGAGCCTAATATTGATATGCTTTAGACGTGCGTATGATTTTATAAAAAATGTTGAAGTTTACTATTTACCACTTTTTAGATAAGAAACTTTATTTATCAAATATCTAACAAATATGTAGCGATTTTTAAATGAAAAATATATCGTTATAAAGGTCTGTTGATTACGAACAAAACGAGTTCAACATTGATATGCTTCAGACGTGTGTACAATTTTATAAAAAAATGTTGAATTTTAATATATATATATATATATTTTTTTTTAAAAAGAAAAAAAAATTCAAAACACACCCTTAACCTACATTGTAATTAAAAAAAATACCCTAAAGTTTATACTTTTTAATTTTAATAAAAGCCCGAATTGAGTATATCATCATTTACCAATCTTCCTTGATTCAACTATTAATTATCTTCAAAAAGTAAACAAAAATAATCTTGCCGTAACGCACGAGCACCATTCGTTCTCGTTAAGCACTATAACCCTCTAGTCTACTTTAACCATTTTTACCAGTATTATTTATTACTTTAAACTTTGTAAAAAATATCTGCTATATTAAAAAATGAAAATAATTGTTGATCTCATTGTATGAAAATTATATGGGAAAATTCCATTTCGATCCTAAAAAAAATTATGGAATGCAATCCTATCCCAAAAAACATTAATTCATAAAATTGTCTCAGGGCAACTAAGGAAGAATGTGTCAAGTGTCTCATTTTTTATTATTAAATGACAAAATGTGTAAGGTATATGTACCTTAATGTTTTTAGGTAAAGTACTACTTTTTAGGCAACTTATGTATGGACGACTGGTTTTTTGGTCTTTTTACCACTACACTTTTTTAATAAATAAGTACAAGTGTACTTATGGGCAACTTATACATTAGGACAACCACTTTTTATAATATTTTGTTGTACTTTGTAAAATTCATTTTTTATTTTAATAAGAATCGAAAAATACACACACGTCTAATTCATACCACTCCGCCCCCCCCAAACACCCATGAACACATCCTGGTTAAACAATAGTTAACGCCTGAGCCATCACCCAATCACCCCTTTTAATCCTGTAACTAACCCAATCAACACAATACCCCCTTGAATCGATACACTGGAACGCTCACCCCGTATTCATTATTTGAATGGCTAAATCTAATGACTTGTATGATGTAAAAATATGTGTTAGGTCTAGTGTTACATTGCTTGAAGAAATTAAAGATCTTTTGGAAAGGAATCCTAATCGTGAAAGGTTATTTAGAAGAACTGTTTTTGGTCATTGGTTGGATATTTTGTCGCACGACAATGATAACCATTTGATGCATTATGTGTTCGCATTATGAAAATGGGTCTCTAATAAATTCTTTGAATGGCCTTACGTATATACATATTTGGCGATCATTGGTTACAGTTTGGCCGAAAAGAGTTTTGTTTGATCACTGGTTTTCGATTTGGTACTGTGTCAGAAAAACATAAGAAATCTAGTCCTTTTTGCGAGCGTGTATTTCCTGAAAAAATAACCAAAAAAGGTGTAAAGAGATTAAAGCCGATTGAACTTTTGGGAGTTCTTAGACATAAAAAAACATGGTTAGGTTTGTCCGACATGGATGCGGTAAGGGTTTATCTCCTAATTGTTGTTGAGTTAGTGTTTATGGGTAAAAAGGACACGAATTGCATCTCTAGGCATATAGTGTCATTGGTGGAGGATATTGATTATTAGAATGATTATTTATGGAGTGAATACATGTGGGAATTTTTTTATAAAAGGACTGTGAATGTTGTAGCTATACATCGGGTAGATCATTTGAAAAATAAGAAGCAAAATTCAGATTACTACCCCACATACAATCTATATGGTTTTGTTTTGGATTTCAAGTTTATTATTTGTTCATTTAATAACTTTAATTTGTTGTTATTTATCTTGTATAAGTATCTCTGGTTTTTTATAAATACCAGCTAATATACGTGAATGTCTCTTTTTAGATATGGATATTAGAGAGTTACCCAAACAACAAAAAATGGTGGTCGAAGAAGGATAATGTGTTACCGCGTGCTCTTGCATGGTCAAATGTTACAAAGTTTGAGAAAAATGATTATAATCGTCTATTTGGACCGGTAAACAAACAACTATCTTAATTTAAATAATGTATATTTACTCTTTAATATTAAATTAAGCAAACTTATTTTTTATTTGTTAGGATTCGAATCCAAATTTGGAGCTTTATGCAACTCCTGTAGAGAAGCAAACCGGATGGTTTATTGCAGGTATTCAATTTATCAATGGTTTGGTTGATGAAGACTTAAATGTTTCCCAAGATGATGGTGTGGGTGTGGTCTCAGGCAACTGTGTTGATTTGCAACACAATTCTGTCTCAGCCGTTTCTGTTTTGTCAGCCAATTCTCATGAAGGGTTAAATGAAACAAGAGTTGGAAACAATGATATGCTTTTATTGGAAGGGGGAGACGGTTTTTTGGATTCAGAGGGAGGTGCTAAAAATCCTGAGTCTAATAAAGATAAACAGCCCACGTTAGCTGATGTTCTTGATGAAGTCCGTGCTCTTAGAAAGGAAGTTGCTTTGGTTAAGTTTGATGATGCAAGGATTGCAAAATTAGAGAGACTTTTGAATGATAACTTTATGTTTCGTAATGATAGCCCAAACGGTAATCATAATGATGTCAACCAAGGATTATCTGGTTCGGCTAATCATCCCATGGTTCGTATCTACCTATATCATATATTTTTTGAATTACAAATTTTTTTGTTTTATAATGTTGTCACCAATCAATTATATTTTTGGAATTACGGTCAACTTGTTCTCGTCCTGATATTGATAATGCCGAAGTTGCCAGTAATGTAATTGGAATTCACAAGGCGTATGGGAAGAATGATAGCCCAAACGGTAATCCGAATGGTGTTAACAAAGGATTATCTTGTTCGGCTAATGATCTCATGGTTCGTATCAACCTATATCATATATGACTTGAAATACAATTAATTTACTTGTATAATGTTTTCACCAATAAATTATATTTTTTGAATTACAGTCAACTTGTTCTAGTCCTGATATTTTGGATGGCGAAGTTGCCAGTGCTTTAATTGGAATTCACAAGGCAGATGGGAAGAATGATAGCCCAAACGTTAATCATAATGCTGTAAACAAAGGATTATCTTGTTCGGCTAATGATCTCATGGTTCCTATCAACCTATATGATATATTATTTGAAATACATTTTTTTATTTTTATAATGTTTTCACCAATGAATTATATTTTTTAAATTCTAGTCAACTTGCTCTAGTCCTGATATGGGTAATGGCGAAGTTATCGTTACTGGTATGGAAATTCACAAGGCAGATGGGCAAAATAATATCCCAAACGCTAATCATAATGCTGTCAACCAAGGAATATGTGGTTCGGCTAATGATCCCATGATTCGTATCAAGCTATATCATATTAAAGAGTTTTAAATGATCCCATATTATTTGTGTTAGTTGTATAATGTTGTCACCAATCAATTATATTTTTTGAATTACAGTTGGATGTTCTAATACAAGTTGCTTGTGATGGTATGAGAATTGACAAGGCAGATGGGAATAATGACTATACTTATTCTCAATGTAAGCCTTCCATATTGGACGTTCTGGTACGAGGATTTGATTCCCAGAAGAATCATCCTGGAATTGATGTCCTACAACATGATACTCGTGTTGATTGTTTTGTATCTAAACTGAATGACCACCCCACAGTGGATATTGGTGTTAAGGTCGTTCCTGTATGTATATATATTTATATTTTAAATTACATACTTCATTTAGAATATTTTTTTTCTAACTATATAAGTAAATTCTGTCAGGTTGATGAATTTGCGGATGACTTCATGGATGTGTTGAACGATGAAGAGAGCATCCCTAACTATTCTTTAGATGATATGAAGTTACAAGATGAAGAGGAGAAATTGATTTCTACTCCAGCACCTGTAAATCATCAACAGGTTGATGAGTTGATTGATGTGCATGAAGATAAAACAACTGTGTTGCAAGAAAATGTGAAGGTATCTTCATTTTTTACTTGGTTTTACTCTTACGTGTATTTCGTCACGATTTATTCTACATAACTATAACAGACTTTTGAATATCAGGATCTAAGTAACAAGTCTCAGTACGTCAACGTGGTTAAAGAAGATTACAAACCTTGCTTAGGCATGGTTTTTGCCAATGTCAAAGCAAAGAGGAAGAAGTGTGGTATAGAAAGAAACTATGTGTTAAGGTCTGTTAAAGAGAGAAAGAAGAGGCTGGCTATGTCACTGGATTCTCCGTTTGGTCAACAAGCAGATACTACTCCAGCCTCACCTAAAACAATATCCAGAAGTGTCAACGGGGATTTCATTGCGCCACCAAATTTTTTAGAGGTACAGTACATCCAAACACATACTTCTTTCTTACTATAACAATCATACTTTTAAATTTGTCGTACACTGATTAAAATTTATTTGAAAGGATATGTTTGGAGAGCCTAAAATAAGGTAAATTAATGAATTAATGACATTAGAAGTGTTTGTAGAGGTTTGTCTCAACTTGTGTCAAAATTCTGAATGCATTTATATTTTGTTACTGAATGTTATTTTTTACCCTTTAGCAATTGTCAAGACCGCATAATTGCATAAAAGATAAGGTAACTCTGCTAGATGGTTTTTCTGATTTTATAAAAATGCAAGACCCTCCAGAATATCGGTTTTCTTAGGCTATCGAGACATTATAGTTGATTGAGAGTTCTGGTTAGTGTTAGCCTGTCTAGACAATATTAAACAAGGCTGGTTGAAAGACTCTCTAAGTAATTTAATGTGACTATGCATATGTATATAATGTAATTAAACTAAATTGTTGACGTAATTAAATTTGTTTTTCCTACACAGCATCTTGATTTATGGATTGATCTGATGTGGTATTTTAGAGAACCCGACGCAGATTGGGCCATGGTAAGCCCTTATTTCTTAACATGCACCCTAGGTAGATCAATGATTGACTATTATTCCAATGGCGTAAGGTATCCGGTTGCGTGGCGAGATGTTGAGAAGGTTTGTTTTGGCAAAAATGTTTACTTATATAACTGTCACCTTACTTTTAGTTTACGTTAAACCAAAATTTTATAACTGTATTTGTAAAAATAGGTGCATTTTCCCGTAAATGAACCTAAGAAGCACTAGTATGTAGCTGAGCTTCATATCTCTACTGGAGTTGTAACCTTTTATGATTCTCTGGGTTGGGTATGCGGAAATAGGAGACCATGGTGGCGAATGATGAAGAGAACATTGCCACAACAACTTACTTTGTATTTAAACGAGCATGGGGTTTTACATAGCAAGGGCATAGCAGTTGAGACCTATGAAATCGAATACATGTTTCTAAAGGTTGTTAGGAGCAGACGATTATGGGGACTGTGGTGTATGGGTGTGTATATTTTTATACAGATTGAGCCGTAACCAACCATTGACAGTCGATGACCCTCTATAAACAGCGCTAGCCTATCATGAACGGATACTTTAATACTTTTGGAGGTACAAGATTGAAGCAGAAAAAATCATAGTATTAGATGAAGGTACATACCAACTCATCATGTAGGTGATAAATGGCATGAAAAATTGATTTAGTTTGTGAAAGTTAAAGATTTTGAAAATGACAAATGTTTTAGTCTTCTTATTAAATAGCACTATTTCATAAAGTCTACACTATAACAACTACAACAAAATACATCAACACTAAATTATTCCTGTAATTTAGGTTAATTATCTTAAATGAGTGGGGGTTGAATATAATTAAGTCTTTTTTTTCAATTTCAATCTTCACAATCTACAATTTCAATCTGAACCCACTACATCTTTAATCTTATTACTCAAATTTCATAAAAATGTCAGACTACATACCGTTTGAAATGCAAATCGAGATAATGAACAGACTTCCAGTGAAGTCTTTGCTCCAGTTTCGTACTATATCAAAGTCTTGGAAGTCTTGCATAGACTCTTCCGCCTTCTTCTTTAAGTACGGTGTTCGTAAGTCTCTCAATGATGTATTTTATTTAACCTATAATCATGGTTTTCAAGGTTCTATGATATGTGTAGATGATAATTTAATCCACACCCCAGCTTTAACAAACCTCCATATAGTAAATCTGAAACCGATTGGTACTTCTCACGGCGTTTGGTGTTTTTCATATGGTAATAACATGATGGTTTCTATTGCAAACCCATCGATTAAAAAAGAGGTTGGGGTTTTTGTCCCAAATAGTCAACCAGATTCTTGTAAAATTCTTTTAGGCTTTGGTGGACCTCCTGACAACCTAGACCCACATTGTTAATAATGTTCAATACCCGCCTCCTTCGAAGGCAATTGTATCCTATTTAGTATTTCACTAGCTCTCTAGATGGGACCAACTTGACTATAACCGTATTGCCCCGCGAATCAAATATATACAAAACGGTCAACATAAGCTTTGATGTTGGGTCAATTTATTTAATGGGTATGGACATTAAAGTGATTTAGCGCGATGTGGGTGAATAAGTTTACAAGCATTACCTTACCTAGTTCTTAGATATGATTAACCACACGTCTTTCCAGTCATTGACAAACCGAACTGTTTAATGCGAGTCTTACTGGTTCTGTTATATTTTTCCAATCTTCGAAACTCTCTTCGTACTTTATGAAATATTAAAAACGTATGGTATTTAAATAAATAACCTGAATACCCATGTATTATAAGTACCCTGTTGTCAGTTATCAATTGATGGTGGTTCTATAACATCGGCTCTGACAATCGTGACCATGCCCTCTAATCATTTTCTCAAATTACTGGGTTTTAATAACCATGACTTACCAATAGTTGAAGTATCTACTGGCCACATTATGGCTCATACGGTACAAGTGTACATGGGAAATTCACAATTATTTGAGAATGTGGCTATCCAAGGCAATACTGGTTTGTTCTTTGTTGGTCCGAATAAAGAATCGCTGATTCTTGCTGCTCACCTAGATCATTCACTTTATTGTGCAGGCTAACCTTTATGCAGGTTTCTGGAGTGGAGGTCTTATGTCTTATTTAGATTTGGTGAAGGTTTCCAGACATGGCCTGTAGTATTTCATAATGATGTAACCGTCGTTTAAAACTCGTTGTCTATAATAACATATACTAGTTTATTTTGTTTAGATTGTGGTTGATAAGTGTAAAATACACATATCCATTTATGCTTAAAACAACCCAAATAAACCCAAAACAGACCAAAAATGGCAAAAATATGCTTGTATTTGTGTTTTGTGTGTGCAGGTACGGATAAGTCAAAAAAATCACAAGAAAACAGTAAAAACGAGCAAGTACGGATACGAGAATCAAAAGAGTTCAAAAAGAAGCCAAAGAATCAAAACCGAAGCTAGAAATGTCAAGCCTCAGTCAAAGATAATCAATCATGGTCAATAAAAGTCCACAAGGACCAAACTTGCAAATTCCCAAACCCTTTTATAACTAAGAAAAGAAGAAAAGAAACACAAGGGCTGAAGTTGTTATTTCCCAAAGTTCAAACAAGTTTTTACCCATTTCAGTTATAAAAGGGCGGGTAAATCACATTCACTGTTCATCATCTTTCCAAACGTGCCCTTGGCTCAAATCAAAGGGGTTTTCGAAATTAGAGGGTACAAAGGACAATTTAAGTGTCCAAGTACTCCTTGGCAGTAAGAAATGTTACTCCCCATCTCTGATTGGTCCAATCCCAAAGAAAGAATGCCACGTTGTTGAGAGAAAAGCACAAATAAAGAAGAAAATTGCTCATATCTTACTCAGAGAACTAGCACAAACGTCACATCAAAGAATGACATGTTGGCAATCCTCAGGTGTCCACAAATCAATCCAACGGCCACAATAGAAGCTCAAATGATTGAAAAAATGATTGGTTGAGATTGAAAGTTTGGAGAGCAGGGCAAGAGGGCTAGAATCTTCCAAGGCAGCTTATAAATAGGCCTTACCTCTCACACACACGATATCTAGTTTTTTTTTTTAGTCTAGCTTAATTTTGTAATTTAACTTAAATGTTTTGTAATTTTTTTAAGCAATGTAATCAGTCTCTTCTATTAATGAAATTCAGTTTTAAAGCCTTTTAAATCTCACTCTTAAGCTTCTCAAATATTAAGCTATTTCTCATAAGCCTTTCATAAGCTCATTTAAAGCTCTTTCAGTCTATAAGCTGAAATAGAACATTTAAATCCAGGAATAAATCTTACTTCAACCTTAATACATTTAAACCCCTACATTTATCATGACCTATTTGGATATGAGCTTTTTGGAAGGGATCTAACTTGGAAAGATCCAAAGACTTTACTTTAGCTTAACCCAAAATAAGCTAAGTGGAGCTTGTAGCTGCCTTTATTGGTCGTCTGTTTAGCTAGAGGAGTTTTGTAAAGTTTCTCTAATCATATTCCTTTAATTCTAGCTTTAAATAATGATCATCATATGCTTTCATATTTTAGATCTCTTATTTGCTTATTCTCTTACTTATTAGTGCTATTGAGATATTATCTAGCCTAAATCATTCTTATTTATGTTTATTCTGTTTCAATTTTCCTTTAGTTAAAAATCATAGATTTTCATATTATTGTCTTAAAAACCTCTAAAAAACCAAAAATATAGTAAAGTAGCTTAAGTCTTAGATTATTGCTTATTTAGTTGTTAAATCATGCTTATTTAAAGAAATTTTAACTTAATTGTCTGGTATAAGACTTGTTTACAGATTTCAAGGTAGTAGCTTAATCATTTATGTCATAGTCTTAAAAGTGGTATTTTGGGTTTAAAGCAATTTTTTGACCTTCCCAAAGTCAAATGAGTTTTGAAATATTGTTTTAAGTTAGCATAGATTTTCATTTAAAATCAATAGTCAAAAGATTTTAATAAGTTAGATTGTGAAATTTGAAAAAGTTATAGTTTTTATTAAATGTTGTATTCTAGCACCAGGAACTTTCTTTGAATTTCAACGTTGTGCAATTGTGATCTAAGCCCTCCAAGGCTTAGATCTTGCTTGAACTTTGTTTAAACACTCTATTTGAGTGTGTCTTAGTGCAGGATTTCCCTTAGGAAACCTGCACTCTACCCCCCCCCCCCCACCCCTTGGTTTCATTTGTTCAAAGTGCACCATACTAACTAGGAAGTTAGTACTGCTCTTACAAGTTAGTACTGCTACCTTTGGCTTAATTTTTAGTTGAGTAAAAGTAGGATTTAGGTTCTTAAATTCAAGATAGAAGTAATATAGATATAGCTTGATATAGTTTAGGTTTTAGTTTTCATTTTACTGCTTATTTTCTTAGCCATTTCAGCTGTTTTAAAAAGGAACTTTGCATCAGCAGTACTAAGTTAGTTAGTACTGCTGATATTCAAATCTCATTTTAAGCCAGTAATTGTAGGATTTAATAGCTTATTTTTAAGCATTTTAAAGTCTGGTTATAGCTTAATATAGAATAAGTTTTAGATTACATTTTCTAGCTTATTCTCCTAGCTTATTTTGCTTCCAAAGTGAACTACAAACCAAGAACAGTATTTGGTGAATTTTACATCTTTAATCTTATTACTCAAATTTTCAAAAAAATGTCAGACTACATACCGTTTGAAATGCAAATCGAGATAATGAACAGACTTCCAGTGAAGTCTTTGCTCCAGTTTCGTACTGTATCAAAGTCTTGGAAGTCTTGCATAGACTCTTCCGCCTTCTTCTTTAAGTACGGTGTTCGTAAGTCTCTCAATGATGTATTTTATTTAACCTATAATCATGGTTTTCAAGGTTCTATGATATGTGTAGATGATAATTTAATCCACACCCCAGCTTTAACAAACCTCCATATAGTAAATCTGAAACCGATTGGTACTTCTCACGGCGTTTGGTGTTTTTCATATGGTAATAACATGATGGTTTCTATTGCAAACCCATCGATTAAAAAAGAGGTTGGGTTTTTTGTCCCAAATAGGCAACCAGATTCTTGTAAAATGCTTTTAGGCTTTGGTGTCCATCCTGACAACCTAGACCCTACCATTGTAAGAATTTCATACCCGTCCTCCGTCGAAGGCAATTGTTCTATTTATGTATTTTCACTTAGCTCTCTAAGATGGGACCAACTTGACATTAACCGTTTGCCCCGCGAATCAATTAGATACAAACGGTCAACATAAGCTGTTGTTGGTCAATTTATTTATTGGGTTGGTCATGAAAGGATTTTAGCCGATAGTGGTGATAGTTACAAGCATTACCTACTAGTTTCTTTTGATATGATTAACCACCGCTTTCAAGTCATTGACTTACCGAACGTTGTAATGCGAGGTCTTTGGATTCTGTTGTATGTTTCCAATCTTTGAAACTCTCTCGTACTTTCTGGAAATATACATATACCTGAATACTATGTATTTGTCTGTTGTCAGTTATCAATTGATGGTGGTTCTATAACATCGGCTCTGACAATCATGACCATGCCCTCTAATCATTTTCTCAAATTACTGGGTTTTAATAACCATGACTTACCAATAGTTGAAGTATCTACTGGCCACATTATGGCTCATACGGTACAAGTGTACATGGGAAATTCACAATTATTTGAGAATGTGGCTATCCAAGGCAATGATGGTTTGTTCTTTGTTGGTCCGAACAAAGAATCGCTGATTCTTGCTGCTCACCTAGATCATTCACTTTATTGTGCAGGCTAACCTTTATGCAGGTTTCTGGAGTGGAGGTCTTATGTCTTATTTGGATTTGGTGAAGGTTTTCAGACATGGCCTGTAGTATTTCATAATGATGTAACCATCGTTTAAAACTCGTTGTCTATAATAACATATACTAGTTTATTTTGTTTAGATTGTGGTACTGTAATGTTTCTCAGTTTTAAGTGTAGAATATTATGTAATTATCATATGCGGGTAGGTCTGTAACCACTTATCGTCCTGCAAATTTTCATCGGCAAGTTAGTTGAAACTTGGTGACATTATGTTGCATTTGCAGTTACCATGTTTAATTATATGGAACATAATTTAAAGCTGTTTAATCTTGTAAACTAGTAATTGTTAAATTTTTAACAACCACACTAACATATACTAGTATATTGCAATCTTATAATTTTCAATTTAAGTAACACGGTAATAGATACTGGTATGGTGCAAGTTGATATTAGACATAAAATATTGTTCAAAAGCTAAAAAATTGTAAATTGTGCCACTAGTAGGTGAATGTGGTTAACTCTAAACTTTAATACTAGTACTTTATTAGTTTGGTTCATTAAGTTCCCTTCTATATATACATCACATTCTAGAAATGCATTACATCAATAACAAAACCAAATGAGTTCTCTTAAGTTCAAGGTCTTTTTAGTGAATGAAGAATTAGAATATGGTGTGTTACTCCCAAATGATGTAAATTACTCGAATCTAGTGCGTTATGTGAAGAA
Organism: Tanacetum coccineum; assembly: GCA_026074375.1. NCBI lineage: Eukaryota > Viridiplantae > Streptophyta > Magnoliopsida > Asterales > Asteraceae > Tanacetum > Tanacetum coccineum. The sequence continues at coordinate 73,407 of BQNB010012528.1, forward strand.
GAAGTTCAAGGTTGGTGATGCAAACCAAATATCTTTATCCTACAATATTGGTTCTATCTTTCTCAACATAATAGACGATGATGATGTACGTTTTTTTTGTGAATGAAGTGTCCGGAGAAGAGGTAAAAAAACTTTTCATCAAACTAGGTCAACCAACCAAAGAGGTAACTTCGTCTTCAAATAAAAAACCTTTAGATATAGATCTAAATGTTTCTTTGTTTCCCAACCCAAATTTTATTCATCAATGGAAAGAAAAAAACCCACTTATGTTTGTTCCATTCTCACCCCATGCACCTACACTTGTTACTGAAAAAAAAACATAGTGTTAAATTCGCCAAAAATTATACATTTGATGATAAGGAAGCGTGCATCTATGAGATAGCTCTTAAATGTTTAAAGGAAGGGTATTAATGTAAAGTTCGTAACTCTGTCCTAAATGGTATGTTGTAGAATGTGTGCAACCAGATTGTTATTGGTACATATTCACTCGTAGGATGAAGAAATGAAGTAAATGGCGAATAACAAACATTAACGACAATCATGCATGTTCTAAAACCCAATTCAATCCATATCATCGTATTGTTACATCTAAATTGTTGAGTAAATTAATACTACCAAAAGTTAGGGATGTTACAAGGGTATATAGACCAAAGCAATGTTGCAAAAATTGGCCTAGGCGGCCTTGTAATCGCTGATTAATTTCTACTCGGCCATACACCTTGGAAAATAAGGCAAATCGGGTGAAAAATCGGTCTGGTCAAAAATCGATAAAAAATCAGTCAAATCGGACAAAAATCGGTCAAATCGGCCTAATCGGTCAACGAAAGTCAAACATTTTTTTTTCAATGTGACTTTGAATTGTTAACTGTTAACTTTTATTATCTATGTCTATGTTTTGAACAATGTAACTTTGAACTCATTTAATTTTAGTGTATTTAAAGTGTTGTATCCATCTCATACAAGTAACTTTGAAATTTATATATAAAATTTGCAAAATCGATTAATCACCAATTAATTGCGCCTAGACCGATTACAGGCTACAAGGTGGTCGACCGCCCCGCTTGCGACTCGCGATTTTTGCAACATTGGACCAAAGGACATTGCCCATGATGTAAATATGGAATGGAATATATACGTTTTATACAAGAAAGCTTGGAAGGGGAAACATATCGCATTGGCATCAAGTCAAGGATGTCCTATTGAATCATTTGCTCAGTTGCCTTTTTATTGTTATAACTTAAAGAAGGAAATGAAGGCACTGTTACAGACATTGAAACGGATGATAAAGGACATTTTAAGATGTGTTTCATAGGCTTTGGTGTTACGGTAAGCATATTCTTAAATTTCTGATTAAGTATTCATTCATATGTTTGACCTTATATTTATGAATATTTTGCACGTATGTTACATTCTAAGGTTCCAAACAATCTTATTGAAAAACATTTCTTTCATTAAGTTTGCAAATTAGCATATGTTTTTAAGCACAGATACATACACATAATGCAACAGCTAGTATCTATTCATAAGAAATTATATATAACCATAACTTTAGCAACTACTAAAAGCTTTAACTGATCCCTGAACCTAAAAGTCTATCATTCATACTATACCTGAATTTTCATTCAAAAAAACTGGTTCATGTTATTACCTGCATACTCGGGGCCAATAAACCAAGCAAGTTGTTACAATATACCCTATTTTTAATTTTAATTAAAAAATAATCTAACAATAGAACCCTAATTTTAAACATACCTTCTTTTTGTTTCCATTTATGCGAAGAGGACAAGGAATGTTCCCTTTTCCCCTTTTTAATTTGATACCAGATCTGAAAGATGGTCCCAAAGGAGTGTTGTGTCGGGTTATGATATTTAAGTGTAAGTTATGTATGGTTTGTTTTGTGGTCCTTAGATATAGTTACTTACATTTTTGGTCCTTTTGTTTTCCTGTAAAGTGATCTCATAAACATGTGTCTATATCCCATCTTAAAATATCCTATAACATAATGTGATATATTGCTTACACCTACAAATTAGGAATTCTATAACATATTTCATACAACTACCACTGCGATTCGCAAACATAATGTGCCATACTCTTAGATGGCAATATCTCCATGATGTTTGTTTCCTGCCTTTCAACACACGCGTTTAGTATACCATTTAGGCATAAATATATTGGACATAAATATAATTCACAAATTGACAAACCATCCAAAACTATAGGTTACTTAGTTGCCCTATTGTATGACAAAGTTGCCCTATTGTATGACATAGTTGCCCAGTTTTAAGCAACTAGTTTTATATCAACACATGTGTATAAATTGGAAAAATACCAACTTGCAAGAGGTATATGCTGTGTTTAGTTTTACCTAATTAAGTATTATATCATAAATGACTTTTTAATGTTTATCTTGTAATAGATTAAGAGTTTCTTATGCTATATGAGGTCGTTGATCATAATCGATATCGCACATTTGAAAGGGACTTACTTAGGAATGAATCTTGTTGCTGTTGGCATGGATGGAAACAATCAGATTATACCTATTGCCACTGGTGTGTCGCAAGGTGAGACTAGTGAGTCGTGTACATGGTTTTTAAGAAAGTTAAAAGATTGCATAGGTGAAGTACCAAATTTAGCAATAGTATCAGACAGACATTATGTATAGGAACCCGATTTACACTTTCACTTCATATTACGAACCACGAATCGAACCAAGAAAAGAGATAAAGAAAGCTCTGATGCCAATTGTAGGATCCCGTAACACTTCACTTCATAGAATCAAACACGAATTAGAACTAGAAAGGAGAAAGAAAGAGTTGTTCTAGAGAGAGAGTTTAGAGAGAGAGATGAGAGAAAAGAGAAATGGAATTATATTTGAAAATGAACAACTAGCTTTTTCTAAATAAGAAAAAGCTTATATACCCCGTCACGTTAAAGGTACGCGCGGGATATTTAACTAGGACCCGGGCTCGGGTTTTGCTTGGGATTAAACCCAAAACATATACAATATTAGATTATCTATCGAGCCCGATTCCCGATATTATCCTATTACAACATTAACTAATTAAAGACCGAAGCTCCATCGTAGAGTGACCGAGCTTCCTTGTTCGACTCAATAAATTGAGGCTAACAATCTCCCCCGAAGTGAGGTCTTGAACACGGGAACGAGCTTCCTTTATTGACTCAATAAAATCGAGGCTAACAATCTCCCCCGAAGTGAGTTCATTGATGACACTCCTTCATGAGATAAGTGAGATTGCTTTTTGTCGTTAAGCTCATGTGTTCTTGGTCTTTCTCTTTGTTCTTTGTTGTAAGCTTGTTCCTTCATGCTTTGCGATCTTTACTTTTGGCCTTTGTCATTGTCTTTATCGTCTTTGCCATCTTGCGATCTTTTGTTTTTGACCAACATGCTCATACTTTTGCATTATCTTGAAAGCTTCAAATCAGAGTTTGCGGAAGTCTTTGTCTTTAAATCTTGAGCTTTCTAGATAGTATGTCTTCGTAGATTGAGCATTTAAATGGGATTGAGGTTGCCGTTACCACCGTTTGACCTGCAGGTTTATGTTAGTGATAAACGAGAAAATTGAAGAGGGGGAGTTCTTAGGTAAGGTGAACCAGCTTCTTGTTGTTCCCATTAAACAAGTTCATGAGGAGACATAGAACAAGCATCTATCTTCCTTTTTTCATGACTTTTTAGTTTAGACTTCACTTCTTCATCAAACGCATCTAAAGTCAAAATTTTAAATTAATATTCTGCTAAATTCTTTAGAAGATGGGCACTATACAAGTTAATTAAGCCATACTTTTTAGCTATATCATACAGTTTGTTCATATCACAATAACCTTTAAGAATTGTTAAACCTTATTCTAGGCTACATCTAGGAGAACAGACAAAGATGCCCTAAATCTCACATTCTAGTTTGTAGGACAACATATCTAGCATCTTAAAGAATATCATCCTATTTGACTTAGATAACTTTAGAGTTAAGTTCTTCGCATGTTCATACCTTAAAGGGTATTCGTTGAAAACACCATCATAGTTAACTTCAGACACAAAATAATTTTTAGGTAATTCATTTGTCTTATAAGAAAAAAAGTTTCACATATTAAGTTTTTAATAATGATTTATAAAATGTGAACATAAATACTAACACATAATCAAAAAGATAATTCCATACCTAGCAAAATAACCATAAATAGGGTTAGAAAAAGGCTTGGTTGATGTACTTGTGGACTCTTGAACAAAACTCATCTACTTGTACTTATTTGATTTAGTGGTAATTAGAAGTTGTGTGCTTGGTTATAGTGGTATTTCAACATTTAAGTACAATGGGCTTATAAACTCATCTACTTGTACTTATTTGCAAATGTTAGTTTATGCGGGCTTTGCCTAGTTAATTAAGAGGATATCAGTCCAACTAAATTGTTGGGAACCTTTTACACTTGTTGAATTTCAAACGACATGACACTGATGAATATCAACAAACGTATATACGCCAAAGTACATTATGTATGATGTATGGAATGGAATATATATGTTTCATAAAAACAACCTTTCAAGGGGAAACATTTTGCAGTTACATAAGTTTCCCTAACAACGTATATACCGCTTCATTTAGCAAGGCTGGTGTACACACAAAATATTACAATGGTTAATAAAATGTCTTGGAACATCCTACAATCTTTTACCATCAAATCCATAAACAAAAAGTAACTACTTAGTTTTGTTTGCTTGAAATTACATATTAGCAAGATAGTCAAAATCTTGAACTGATGAACTAGCCAAATCAATTTAGCAACACAGACGTGTAAACCGACTAGGCCATTAGAAAATTCAACATGCATTTTCATTTAAAAAACAATTTAAAGTTAGTTAAGGCAACATGGATATTTAACTGGAATTCATAAAGATGAGCAAGTTAATTGACACACATTTGTAGTTGATCTCTGAACCATTGTTGTTGACCCGACAGGTTGAACAAGACCAACGTCCTCAACCTCAACCATTTTAGATTTTCCATTAACAATGGCTCTTTTGTAAATGGTAACAGTAACATGACTTTCCTTGGTTGGTGAAGGACCAGGGAATTCATACATTATTTCCTTCCCCTTGCGACTTGTCTGAACTGACTTTCTACCTACAGGCTCATCATCAACCATTTTTTGCTCCCCTTTTGCTTTTTTCCTTAAACCCTCCTTAGTTGTCTTACTACCCTTCCTTTTAATCCTAGTGCTAAATGGACTTGAACTAGAGCAACACAAGGCATCGTCCTCTTCTACCCAAACCATGTTTCTTAAGTAATACCTTCCTAAATCCTGTTGCTTATGAGTAATATACAAGTAAATTTTAACACTCCGTTCAGCATCAACAAAGAATGAATGGACATCATTATCAGTATGGATTAACTTCAGACCTTGTTCAAGTGATTTGTTTGGTAAACAATAGAACAAAGCCCATTTGTATTCAATTATGTCAGAACAAATCCAATCTAGGCATGTAGGGAATATATCCCTATCACAAGTGAATGCAGAAACACTAGAAACTGACCTATTAACATA
>BQNB010012529.1:0-2500 GCA_026074375.1 Tanacetum coccineum
TGGCAAAACTCACCTTCGTATGAAGCCTTCTAACTCAACATCCATGAAAAAATTTCTTAGGAAAGCTAAGAGTTTTTAGGGTTTGAGGGAGGCGAACAAGGGAAAAAGGAAGAGAAATATAATCTTTATATAAACTGAAAGACTTAGCATGTAACTGCCCTCTTTACAAGTCTATTTATTGGTAAAGAGAACGAGTCTATGAGCTACAATTGGCAAGGGCCCATTGGATCCAGTCCATTCATTTATGACGCGTGAACCTCACCCTGGAAAGACGCACATGTCACTGACATCAACACAGACATCAACCACAGTTACAGGGTCGAGTCAAATCACACAGAACAATGAATGCCTGGATAATGTCGTCTGCATAAATACAGCAGTAAAACATCAAATCGCAAGGATATGGAATCATTCAATACAAGAGATTTTTTAGTCTTTCTCACGCAAAGCATGAACTTCCACCTTTTCCTAACCATGTCAAACACTCTAACCAAGAGATTTAGCGTCCAATAGTCATCATTACGAGTCAGGTATATCGTAAGCCTGGAAGGATAAACCAGAGAGGATGAACCTTTGTTGCCAGGCACAGACTAGGGGGACTCACTTACATAATCTAGCATCATATCACTTGAGCATGATCTAATACTAGCCTTGGGGACTTGATAGCGTAACAATATTAATGGCTCAAGCCCGTTAATAGCACACTCCAACACTCGGAACAAGCGCCAAAAACAAAGGCCCGATCAGCTATATCACCTAATGGTGGCCAGTCATATTACAAACCCAAGCCGCACTTTGGCTTGGTTACTTACCCTCATTTACAAAACCCAGGAGGCCGCACTTGGCTATGTAACTTACACCCCTCTATCACATGACTAGCTCATGTAGGGAACCCGTTTGTTCCCTACTTCCTAACGTAAGCCACTAGTATCATCCGACACCTACATTGTGGGGTGCACAACCAGAACTCACTTGTATAAGCCAAGGAGAATAGTCATACCTTTCTTCTTTGTCTGCTCTCGGATGATCAACACGTGGGGTGCACAACGAGAACTCACTTGTAATGTGCAAGATCTTGATATCTATTTAGGGGATTACTCGTATATTGCAAAGGCTGTTGATCAGATTGTGTTTGATAAGTCGTTTTTCATCAACCCATCTTTTACTCATCTTAAATTAGAATGTTGTTTTGCTAGTCCAACGGGTTTCTTTATAAGTTGGGAAAACCTGAAGTCTCTATGTCTCTCATATGTCGATTTAAATGAGGATTTGTTTCAAAGTATATTATTCGAAAGTCCTGGTCTTGAAACATTCAAGTTGAATGAGTGCCTTGGTTTTACCCGGCTTGATATTATTTCAAAGAGTGTTAAGAAGTTTGTCATCTCCGGATACAAGAGTATATCTAAAGATAAATTCGTACATCTAAATGCTCCTAGTATATTGTCATTAACAATCCAAGGATGTATGATCTTACGTGATCTTAGATTTGTAGATGTCTTTTCGTTAGTTAAAGCTAAGTTTTACCATATGCCCGGTGACATCCCGATTAACGATGATGAAGAATACTATATGCTTAAAGAACATCTTGAAAAACTTTGTCATGTCAAGCACGAGCTTAAACTTAAACTTGGGGATAGGTGTTCAGAGGTAAAATTTGCTTCTTTTTTTTAGTAATCGGTCAAGTTTTGTCTTATGTTGTTTGCAAGTTACTCATTACTATTTTTTGTTGAAAGGTTCTCTACTGGTTGGAAGCTCAACGTTTCATCGTCCCACCGAACATCAAACACGTTGTTGATAATGAGCTTGAGTGATCATAGCAGGCGCATAGACTTCCCAAATGACTTGATGTTTTATGTTATTTTCATTTTGTATTATGTCTTCCCAAATGACTTGATGTTTAATGCTATATATTACGAGGTACCATTATGTTTTATGTCTTTTTTTGTTTTCAAAATAAAGGAGCAATGAATGGCCTGATGAAGGATATATTTTATTTGTCAGTATTGAAGTAAAAGTAAACAAGTAATTAGCACTTAAATATATTTTAAAAACGCCATGACGGATTCAAAAAATGAAAACCCCAATCATAGGTTTTGACATTTTGAAAAATTAAATCATTCCTGATTAGGTAATAACCGATTTATTATAAAAAAAATTCAAAAGATAAAAAAAGCCCTATATATTTTCTTACTGTATTTATTACTTAGCTTAGAAGTTTTTATGTCATACATAAACAAGTGATACACAATGAACAATATGTTCATGGCCGGGTTCATTAGACTGGAGAAACATTTCCAAATAAATACTTTGTTTTGGCACCGAAAAGCAATTGATTAGCTACTTAACCCTTAATGATCCCCTTTATCACAACCAACATGTTTTTGGGCTAGAGGTAATCAAAGTTTTACATATGCGGCTTATATATTACAGTATATGATTATGGTTTCAAATCCGAACTAGTAGAAGGTCTGTGAAATGAACAAACAAGCTTTTGCTCCAA
>BQNB010012529.1:7500-78965 GCA_026074375.1 Tanacetum coccineum
AAATAAATAATAATAAATACAAAAATAATAACATTAAAAAAAAAAATATAATAAACTAAAAAATAAGAAAAATATAAAAAAGAAAAAACAAAAAAGCATATATAAAACACAAATAAAATAAAAATAAAAAAATAAACAAAAAATAAACTACCCCCACCCCCCACCAACCACCCCCCGTCTCCCCCCCCCACCCCACCAACCCCTCCACACCCACTCCCCTCCTCCTCCCTCCCACCCAACCACCCCTCCCCCCCACACCCCACCCTCCAAACATCCCACCTCCCCCCCCCACCCACCCCACGACCCCACTACCCCCCCACCCCACCCCCCATCCATACCCCCCACCCCTCCCACCACAACCCACCCCCCACACCCGCAACCACACCGCCAACCCTCCATCCCCTCCAACCGCACTCCCCGCCCCCCCCCCCCCCCCTCGACACCCGCCCCACCCCCTCCTCTCCCCCCCCCCCACCCACCACAGCCCCCCCCCACCCACCCCGCACAACCCACACACTCACCCCACCCCATCCCCCCCACCCCCACCCATTCCACACCCCCCCCCCCACAGCCCCTCCCCCCACCCACGACCCAATCCCCCCCCCCACAACCCCACCCGCCCCCCATCCCCTCCTTCCCCACCCCCAAAACCCAACCCCCCCCCCCACCCCAGCCCCCCATCCCAACGCTCCGCCCCCCCCCACTTCCCCCCCCTACCCCCCTCACTCACCTCATCCCCACCACCCACCCCCCCCCCACCCACCGCACCACCCACTACCCCCCACACCCCGACCCCCCCCCCCACACACTCCGCCCCACCCCCACCCCCCCATCCCCTACAACGCCCACCCCCCCCACCCATTCCCACACACATCAACCTCCACCCCACTATACAACCCACAACCCCCAACCCCTCCCACCCCCAACACACCCCCTACCAACCCACAAACCAGCACAACCCCCCACCCCCACACCACCACTACACCTCTCCCCCCACACTTCCCCCCCTCCCCCAACCCACCTCCCACCCCCCAACCCAACCCCCCCCCCCATACATCAAACCCACCCTCTACCTCCCACAACCCCACCCCCACCCACCCCCCGCCCCTCCCTTCACCCGACCCCACCTCCGGCCCATCCACCCACCCCCCCCCCCCAACCCACCCCTCTAACCACCCACACCCCCCACTCAACCCCCCCACCCCCCCCCCCCACCCCACCACCTCAACTCCACCCCCACCCCAACCCACCCGCTCCCCCCTCCCCCACCCCTCCAACCGCACCCCCACCCAACCCCCAACCAAAGCCCCCTACCCCCCACCACCCACACCCATACATCACCCCTCCCCACCCACCACTAACCCCCCCACTCCACCCCCCCCCCAACCCACCTCACCCCACTCCCCCACCAAACCACCTAGCACCCACTCATCCCCCCCCTCCCACCCACCCTCCCCCCCCCCCCATCCCCAGGCCCTCCCCACCACTCCCAACACCGCCCCACACCGCCTCACCACCCCCATCCCCCCCCCCACCACAACCCCCCACCCCCCCCATCCTTCCCGCCCCCTCCCCCCCACCTCCCCCACACCACCCCCCACCAACCCCCCCCCCATCCACCCCCCCACCCCCCCCACCCTCCCCCACCCACTACACTCACACCCCACCCTCCACACCCCCCCACTCCTACCCCCCACCACACTACAGCCAATCCTCCCCACCACCCCCACGCCCAGCACCCTTACCCCCAGACCCCCCAACGACCCCGCCACTCCCATCACTACCGAACCACACATCCCCGACTACAAACCCCCCCCACCCCCCTACCACCCTACGTACCCTGCCTCCACACCCACTCCCCCCCCCCCACTACCACACCTCCCACCGCCACGCCAACACACCCCCTCAACCCCCCTCCACCAACCAAACCGCCCCCCCCCCCACCCACGCACCCCCCCCCTCCCACCCAGCAAACCCGCCACCCCCCTCGAAACGCCCCACCCCCCCCACCCCCCCCCCCCCCCCACCATCCAACGCCCCGCCCCCCCACCCCTCCACGCCTCCCCCCCCAACCAAACCCCTCTACCCGCCTCCCCCCACATCTCCCCACCACTACCAACTAACTTCCCCCCAACACCCCCATCTCCACTCTCCCCACACCCCCCCCCACCCACCACCCCCACACCCCTTCCACCAACCCCACAAAACCTCCCAGCCCCCCAACTAAACCACCCTACTTCCCCACACCCCCCCTCAAACCCCACCATAACACCCTACACACCCCCCACCATCCATCCACCCACACCCCAACCACCCAGCCCCTCACACACCGTCACGCTAACCCACCCCCCCCCCCCCCCCCCCCCCCACCCCCCCACCCCCTACCCCCCCACACCTCCCCCCCCAACCCCCCCACCTCCCGAACCCTACCCCCCACACCCCCGCCCCCCACAACCTACACAACCCACCCATCCTACCCCGCCTACCCCCCACCCTACCAAACCTCACACGTCCCCACCCCACCCCCTCCCACACCCCCCCCCACCAGCCAACACCACAACCACTAATCACACACCCCCACACTGCCCCACTCCTCACCCACCCCCACACACTACCCACCACACCCACCCCCCTCTCCACCATCCACCCTCTCCCCACCCCCACCCACCTCCCACACCCCTCCCCCCAAAACCGCCCCCCACCCCACCACATCCCCCCCCCCCCCCCCCCACACCATTACCACCCCCACCCCCCACCCACCAACACAACTTCGAATCCCACTCCCCCCCGCACCTCCCACCCACCCACTCGACTAACCCCCTAAATCACGATCTACCCAAGACACCCCACCCATCTGCACACAACGCACATCCACCCACACACACACCCCCCCAACCCCCATACAACACCCCCTCCACAACCACCCCCCCCACAACACATACCCACCCACCACCCCACACCCCTCAACCCACCACCCACCCCCCCCCACAACCCCACACATCCCCCCCCCCCCCCAACACCCCCCACCACACCCCCCAAACCCACCCCTACCTCCCCCCCCTCCCCACCCCCAAACCTCAGCACAGCAAACAGTTAAACCCAACCCCCCACTACGCCCGGACTGATCCCAGCCTCCCCCCCCAAAAAGCAGCCCAAAGACGCCCCCTAATATAAAAATCACCCCCTTAACACACATCCAACAAAGTGCCCCCTCTTACTGCCCTCCCCTATCAACAAACATACACCTGCCACACCAGACCCTGCACAACCCCCCGGCCCCCCGCAGCAAATGACCACCCACCCCAAATCAGCCGCTATGCCGACCCCCAATCACAAACCTAATTGCCTAACTCCAATAACAAATTCGCCAAAGAACACTATCAAACAATATGAAACACAGATTGCAATGCCCCCACTAAACATGGTCAAGAAACAGTCAATAATATGTGAAACCAGAGCTAAACACTAAAATAAAGAACAGACTAAACCAAATAGCAACTCAAACACCATTCGCATAATCGAATAGCATGACCACGATTTCTAATTAACAAGGTAACTTAGGCAGCTTTGAGACTAGATTTTCGTGTTCTTCGCCTCCAAAGACAATTTAAAGCAACTGGCCAGAAGCCCGCAGGCGTACAAGAAGTGCCAAATCAAACCGTACCAGAAATGGGAACTATGTAAACATACAACTCCGTTATGTATATAGCATCAACTCATTGGAACAAGTCATAGTGCACAACATAATAAGATATCATATCGTGCTTCCACTTTTTAACACAATAACTAGGCATTTGTATCTCACGTAATAAAAGGATCATGGAGGTACAGAATCTGATCAATCATATAAAAATACAAAGACTTAGGTCAAACAAAATTTGCTACCAAATGCCGTCCGATTACAACTTTTAAAAATGTTGTCTAAAACATTCTTGTAGTAAATAGACACATTGCTGGACTAAACTGTACTTCACACATACAAAAATAACATAACTAAAGCATACTTTACGCAATTGTTTGGAAAATGGCAAGTAACAGGTGGGGCATCATCTTCTTCGTAGCAACTTTAGTAGCTTTAGCTTCTTCGGTTTCAGCAAAGGTATTTACTGTTGGCGACGAAAAAGGTTGGACACTCAACTTCGATTATGAAGCTTGGGCCAAAGGCAAGGAATTCTTTGTTGGCGATCAACTTGGTAGGTTCCCTTTTGAAATACGAGCATTATAAAATTCTGCATGATGGATACATATATTAGTGGTCATATATAAAACTCAATCTTGTTTTTTTTTTTTTTGATGTAGTGTTCAGATATGCTGCGGGAAAACACAATGTCTTCAGAGTCAATGGAACTCTCTTTCAACAATGCAACATTCCTCCTACTAACGAGGCTCTAACCAGTGGATATGATGTGATAACCTTACATCAGCAGTGAAGGAAAAGTATCATATGTGGAGTTGGATCGCATTGTGAGTCAGGTGGAATGAAGCTATTCATAAATGTTCTTCCTCAATCAGTGCCTCCGACTCCTTTGGTTTCTCCTGCTCCTTCTCCCGTTCCTTCTGGCAAGGTGTTTGTGGTTGGAGATAACTATGGCTGGACCCTGAACTTTGATTATCAAGCTTGGGCCACAGGAAAGGAATTCGTTGTTGGAGACAAACTTGGTATATATGCTTGGCCTTCTTAACAAATTGAATGCATGCCATAATTGTAAGTTGTGGTATGTTTTGCTATACGTTATTGATGCAGTTTTCAGGTACCCTATAGGGAAACATAATGTCTTTCGAGTAAATGGAACTCAATTTCAGCAATGTACTATTCCTGCTGTTAATGAAGCGCTCACCAGTGGATACGACGTGATCACCTTAGTTACACCAGGTAGGAAATGGTATATATGTGGCGTAGGAAAGCACTGTGAGATCGGACTGAAGTTGTTCATCAACGTACTACCCTATCCAACATACGCACCTCCTCCATATTATGGACCAAGAAAAGTCGCACCACCAAAGTTCTAGGTCTTGAAGATCATATCGATCGCCCTTTTCTTGTATTTTATAGTGATATGATGTGTTTCTTATTCTCTTATGGAGATTGTTTTATCTATCTGAATTCTCATTAATGTAACTTGCTCACTAGTTTACTGTGATATTTTCGAGTCTTTTGTATCCGTGCTTGATTCATGGTGACTCAAGTGTACCGAATTTTCCAAGGCAGCGCTATGTACTTTTAGTTTTTCACACATTATGGATCTTCACTAAAACGTTTAAATAATGTGTTTTAGTGAAGACGGGCTCTTTATAAGTTGGGAAAACCTCAAGTCTCTATGTCTCTCGAATGTCGATTTAAATGACTATTTGATTCAAAGTATGTTATCCGGAAGTCCTCGTCTTGAAACATTCAAGTTGAATAATTGCAATAATTTTACCCGGGTTGATATAACTTCAAAGAGTGTTAAGAAGTTTGCCATCTATGGATCATGTTATTCTAATAAATAAGGTTTTGTATTGCTAGATGTCTTTTCGTTAGTTAAAGCTAAGTTTTACTATATGCCCGATCACATCTGGGTTTTCGATGATGAAGCAATACTATATGCTTGAAGGACATATTCTAAAACTTGGTCATGTCAAGCGCGAGCTTAAATTTAAACTTGGGATGAGGTGTTCGGAGGTAAAATTTCCTTCTTTTTAATTTAATTTGTCAAGTTTGTCTTACGAGTTTGCAAGTTACTACTCGTTACCATTTTTTGTTGATAGGTTCTCTCCGGTTTGGAAGCCGAAGATTTCCTCGTCCCACCGAACATCAAACACATTGTCAATCATAAGCTTGATTCATCGATATGTTGTTGATCAAGTTACATTACATGTTAATGTCTATTAATTGGTTTTGCACTCATAAACTGGTTTTTAAAGTATATGTTTTACGTGACTAGCTAAATATAGTTGGTAGCGACTAGCTAGTCGTAACTTAAAACAAATGTGTGAGCAATCAAATTACGTGAACGAACGTCCATCAGAAGGACCGAGTCGTTGATTTTCAAGGTTCGAGTACGTCTGAGTTTTGATCAAGGTTATAAATAGCGTGAAACGTGGCGTGACGACATAGCCAAGCCTCAAGGTTTAGCGTGAGGCGTTGCGTCATAGCGTTTTTAAGGCGTGACTCAAGGCGGCAAAAAATATTATAGAGTGGTCAATATTAGTTAGCTATTAGGATTAAAATTGAGTTATGGAGTTACTAAGCCCGAATCCCATACAACCCAAATCATAAATACTTGTAAATAAGCTCAAATCCATGAAAACTTTTAAAAGCTTAAAAAAAACGCGCTATAGCGCGCTTTATCACGTTTTATTGCATGCTACGCCTAGAAACGACGCCTTAGCCTATTTCGTAATTTGAAGGCCACGCCTCGCGCTATGACGCCGCTATAGCACGCTTTTTAGAACCCTGGTTTTGATAACCAAATAAGGTAACATCATCATCAGATACAAAGTTAAATGTCCAGTTAGAATCACATGTGATTGGTCTGTCCAGTTAGAATCACATATGATTGGTCGAGTTTTAATTAAGTACTTTAGACTAAAAAGAAAATGATTTATAAAAGTATTTAACTTGTCACCATTTCTTTTTCTAGGTACTCATCTTATTTTTTTTCAAAGGGCAATTTTATATTTCCCCTCTTTAAAAATGAAAATTTCATGTATACCCAAACATGCTTTAAAAACATTGTACTTTGTGCATTCATGGGTTGCACTTTGGGTATATATGAAATTAATGTTTAAAGTAGGGTGAAATATGAAATTAATCCTTTTTTCAAATATGAGTATCTAACTTTTAAATTTCGACTACTTTGGGTATGTGTTTACCTCCCCAACAGGAAACCCATATTTTGTTAGTTTTGTTAGCTAAGTCGGTGCACGTTAGTCCTAATAACGCCATTTGGCAACGTTAGTCCTTTATACTAACGACCGTTTATACTTAACTCAAAATTTGATTTTCTTATAAAAAAAATTCTAATTATCTTTAAAATTTATACACGTTTGTATACACATTTTTATACTCACATTTTTATACACACACGCTTATATACACATTTTTGTACTCACATTTTTATACACGTGTATAATGACGTGTATAACAACATGTGTATAAAAACGTTTATAAAAATGTGAGTACAAAAATGTGTATACAAACATGTGTATAAGAACGTGTATAAAAACGTGTATAAAACGTTGATAACATCAAATAACGTCACATTTTACTATCATTTATCCCATGCATTCTACCCACTTTTATATAATTATTGCAAGATATTAGTACTTAATTGCTTAAAGTTTATGATTGCAGTAATTATGAAATAATTTGTGAAGATGAAGCTAAAAGGCGCAATTCTGGAGCTAAAACGAAGACATTTGAAGAAAACTGTTATCTGCTACCATACGCCGTATCCAGCAAAGAAGATATGGCGTATCAACGCCAGCTCATCATAAGAATACGCGTAAAAGATCAATTCCCGATTTGGCGTATAACTTTTTACCTATACGCCGTATGCACAGTTGGTCGTTAGTCAAAGATATGCAGTTAATATGATTGATGGCAATTAATCTTGATTGATTTGATCTTATCGCGGACTCCAAGGAAATTAACCTTATATGCCGTATGCATCTCTCTCCATACGGCGTATCGAGACAATTTTCAGACATTATAAATACGAGACTCAAAAACGAGTTTCAGTGTGCAAAAATTACATTCTCTATACCATACTCACTGAAGTCGAATTTTCCAAGATATTAGAAGCAGCCAAGGTCAAGCACCAACCACAATTCCATAGAAGACATCGTGTAATTCTTACTTTCTTAATCATTCGATTTTTAATTGTTTGATCACGCTTGTAAAATTACAATGATTATGGGCTAATACCCTTAGGTATTAGCCATGTTAATGAAGATTATAATGTTTGGTTTGTTTTAATCCGGCTTGCTTAATTTATCGTTGTTGTTTAATTATGTTTATCGCCTTATACTTGTTTATGTGCTTGTACATGCGACCTATCATTCAACTGGGTTTAGTAAGACTTAACACGTAATCTAGCTGTCGAGATAGCTCTCCATGTTGTGTTTTGTATGCCCGGACCAATAGGATCACAAATGGCACCCTGTCCTCACCCTTTGATTATGAGCTTAGTTGGACCGGCAGGTGACCTGATAATTGTTCAACCAGTATTGTTCTTAATTAATTGGTATTGATTTGGGTGGTGGACTACCGGTGTATAAAACAACATCAAGTAATAAGTGGGTAAAGTCCCGATGGGCTAGGGTATTAACAGGATCACCAATGCTTTAATTCCCTATGATAGATTATAATTAGACTAATGGATGCTTTATGCGGATGCGTTAATCGTGACAGGATTGTTCATATCTAAGTCTTAGGAAGAAGAACCGCCTAAGTTTTAAGAATGATATGTCGCCTCGAAGTAAGTAGCCATTGCACTAAACAAACAAATCAACATTTAATCGGATTTAACATGGTTAATACTGTTTTCTATTATTTGGCTAAAAAAATGATGAGTAATAATTATAAACTGTGGGCTGATAAAAGTTTGCTGCATCTTGCCGGCTCACAACCGATGTTGCAGCCTTCTAAAGAAAGCCCATAGTGAGAATAATAATCCGAGACTGATAAAAGTTTGCTGCATCTTGCCGGCTCACAACCGATGTTGCAGCCTTCTAAAAGGTCGAGGATTTCCTTTGTTAAAAATATAATTATGATAAGTGTGATATATGTGATTTAATAAATATAGGGAAAATCTCTTTTTCTTAAATTCAAATATGCTTTTGAACTAAGACTAATTCGTTTTAAGATTGTGGTTTTTCTAAGTGAATTGTTTTATAAACGGGAAACCTAAGAGTTTTTGAAACCGAAGGTCCGTGAGTCTCGATACTAGTCTCTGTGGGGTGTCAAAAGCCTGGTCACTTAGCCGCAAGGTTGGGATGTGCCGAGACGAAAGTCGCTACATGGGATGATCTCGCCTTCAAAATCATAATTCTTAGGTGGAACGTAAAGCAATAAAAATATTACAATTTTCTTAAAAAGGTTGATCCATGGTTGAAATTTGAAATAAGCACACTAACATAATATAAAATAATTATCGGGAGTGAAAAGTTTACAAGGTACAAGTATGAGTAGTGTTAACATCTTAGCTCATATTTAACGGTGATTTCGTTTTTAAGCTTGGTTTGGGACGAGTGAAAAGTCGGGGACGATGAATTTATCCTTCTTGGGCATTTTAGGATTAAAATGCATCTTGTTCTGTGACCCTAAAGTTATAAAAATAACAAAAGTCAAACATGCTAGTTGCTTGAAATGAAAAGTACAAAAAAATAAGAAAAAGGAAAAATACAAAAATATGTATGGTTATAAGTGTAGATTTATAAAAATGGTAAAAACGGGGCTTTTCAAAGCTATTGATTCTTTAATTCCCCTCAATGAACACTTAGCTACTTTTCGAGGTAATTAGTCGAGGGGGATTGAGATTCTTGGTTTTCTTAAGTGTTTAGTTATGGCATTTCATAAGGACACGGTAATATCTTAGTATGGGGGATTTTGGTATGAGTTTAATTACACATACCATTTACCTAGGAAAACGTGCTTAAAAGACCAAAAACATACCAAAAATACATTTGTATTGTGCAGGAAACGGATATCTAAGAAAAGGACAAAAACAAAGCCAAAATGACAAAACCAAGCACGGGAATGAAAAAAGCGTGAAAAGTCAAAAAGTCAAAGTTAAAGTCAACAAAAAAATCAACCAAGTCAAAGTTAAAAGTCAAAGACGAAGAAGAAATGTTAAATGGGCCAACCCGTACCCATCTAATGGATCGGGCCAGCCCATTTAAACATTATGAAGACCAAATAACCAGAAACCCCTTTTATAACAAAAGCCCAATACTAAGCCCAATCCCACTTAACACCTATAACCATAAACTCATTAACACCCTTACACCGTTAGTCCTCAAGGACTAACAACGTCAGTCCAAAAGGACTAACGGTGCAAACATATAACAAAAACAGGGGATTAACCCCGTTATCTTCAAACCCAAAACCCTTTTTCCCGCCAAACTTTTGGCACTATTCATCATCTTCTACCCCACTCCCTAAAACCTGTTACCCTGTTCCCCAAACGAACCCCACAATCAAACCCCACCCCATAACACAACAATGCCACCTTGGCAATCCTAAACAACACCATTCGTCCAAGGTAGAAGACAAGGATTTGATGGTTGAGATTGAAGAACTTGGTGAACACTCAAAATAAATGGCTATGATGAGTTCTTGACCACTCTCACACAACAAACACACCTCCTGGCTCACTCACATAACTAGCACAAGTGAAGAACCCAAGACTTGAAGAATTCTATATAAATAGGGCACTTTGTAAGCCTTTGGGGCATCTAGTTTTTAACAGCTTATCTTAGTTTAAAATTTAGCTTATTGTACTTTTTATTGAAGTCTTGTAATGTTTTTAAAAGTTAATGAAATTTGAGGTTTATAAGTTTTAAAAGTCTGTGTTTTTAAGTTACTATTCCATTGATATTAAAAGTGTTTTATAAGTTCTTTATAAGCTCTTATTTACTCTTATAAGCTGTTTACTTAAGTTTTACAAGCTCCTTCCATAGTTTGTAAGGTTTAAGTCCCCTTTTACCAAAATTCACTCAAAAAGCTATTTGGAAGATAAGCCAGAAATGGAAGGGCTTATAGGGTTTTTACTAGCTTGTTTTTAACAAGCTAGAGCTTGTTGATAAGCTTTAAGAGCCATTCAAGCCCTTGTTTAAGCAAAGGGCCTTGTAAGTCTCATTTTTTACTTTTATATCTTATTTACATAACATTGCTTATACTGCTTATCTCTGCTTATTATTTGCTTATTCTTGCTTATTAATGTCATTTAGTGCTTAACTTGCTTACTTTATAGTCCTTGTTTCATTTGTTCAAGTATTTTATAATCTGCCATATGTTAGCTTATTTTACTGCTTATTTCATTAGCTTATCTAAAATGCTTATTGTCTATTTTAATTTGCTTATTAGCCTTAGTTAAACTTAGCTCATCATCTGTTTTCAAAAATCAAAGGTTTAAACTCAGTTTTACAAGTTTAAAATGGATTTTCAAAGTTTAAAGGGGTGTTTGGGTTAAGGTTTAAAATGGGTCAAGACAAGCTGAAAATGGTTTTGGGTCATTAATCTAACTTCAACACGTTTTTAAGTACTTTTAATCAGTTTCCAAAAGTTTTTAAGGTTTAAAACTTGTTTTCAAAGCTTTTTATAACAATGTCTTGAATCTGTGATACTAGAATTAGAAAATATGGCTTATTTGATTAGCTTTTCATTAGTGGCTATTTGGCCTTAGTTACATGCTTGTTCTGAGTCTTTAAATGCAGTAGTAAAAGAGTTTGTTAAGTGTGCATTTGCCAATTGAGTTTTGGTACAAACCTGTCAAAAACAGTTTCAGTTTCAAAGTCTTAAAAAGCCCTTTTTCAATCTTAGTTTTAAGTTAGTTAAAAGTTGTTTTAAGGTCTGAAATCTCTTGCATTGGTAGTTTGTAGCCCATATTTGATCTTTTTGAGCTTATTTTAGTCTTTAAAGTCTTTTTCCTAGCTTAAATTTAGCCTGCAAAAAGTCATTTTTCCTTTTAAGAAAACCAAAAAAATAGTGTAATCTGTTTGGGTCAGCTTATTCATTAAGCCTTTTCATGGCTCAAATGAATTTCAAAATCCTTTTTCTTTGCTGATTTAGAAAGCTTTTTGGACAAGCTTTTCAGTGGTATAGCCCATTAAGCCATAAGGATCCATTTTCTACCTTAAAATTAAGCTAGAAAAGTCCCTTTTTGGCTGTTTGGTTTGTAATTTTAGCCAAAAGCTTATATGCTTATTTGAGCTTATTGGCTTATTGGCTTATTGGATTTGCCTTATTTATGTTTAGTCTTGCTCATTAGGTTAGGTTTAAGTCTCTGTTAGCTTATTTAGCTTAGGGTAGTGCTTATTCAAGCTTTATTAGCTTTTTAGTTTAGCATTTTAAGTTTGAAAGCATTTAGGTAATCCTGCATTCTCAGCTTAGTTTAGCTTAATTTCCTTGCTTATTTTTTGCTTATCAGTGCTTATTAGGATAGCTTATTGTCTGTTTTTAGCTTATGTGCTTTTCCTTAGCTTATTTGGCTTTAAAAAATCTAAACAGTTTAGCCCCTTTTTGCTCTTAGTTAAGTTAAGTAATCTATCACCTTTAGATCTTATTTCTGAGCTTATTTTTAAGTTTAAAAATTTTGTCTTTGCAAAAGTTGTTGGTTTACAGCTTATTTATAAGCTGTGTAAGAAATTTTCAAGAAGAAAAAAAAGGAGTAGGGAAGTCAAGGGTGAGCAAGGCTCGAACCCCTGACCTCTACCCATTCAACCTTTATAACGTACAACACACCACACACAACCACTAGCGCCCTTGGGTCTTTTCCGTTTTTTTACATCTTTTATTCTTTTATCCTTTTTTTAGCCATTTAGCTTTCAACCCATTTTGGGCTTATTTCGTAGCTTATTTGATAAGCTGTGTTCACCCTTTTATTTTTCTTAGGATTATCTTAGTTCAAGCCAATTTTTGTAATTTTTTCAGAATTTTTATAAATAGTTTAGTATAAGAGGAAATATTTAATTTAGATAAAAACAATTTTTAATTCATAATAAATTAAATAAAAGTCAAAAAAATATAATTCTTTTTTTAAAAATTTTCTTTTATCATTTAGGACTTAGGAAAATTAAATTTGCTTTCGTAGGGTTAAATTTGTAGAATTTGGTTTTTTAAAGAACGGGATTTGAATCTCGTTAACGTTTTATCGTGTTATTATAGGCCTTTAATTAGCGTTTCAGTTTTGAGTTAATGCGCTTTACCTTTTTGTGGAGTGAGCGCGTTTTAACTCCTCTCACACTCATCTCTCTACTCTCACAAAGCCGTCTGTGATTATTCAAGCATTATTCCACACACGTTACCTCAATTTTCCATTCACATCTCGTCGGGACACGACCCGGAAAGGTTTTTAGGATGTTGCTTTGGTCAACAGTGATTATCTTTTAAAAAAGTCTTACGGAATTCTTACTCTCTTATCTCTCTATTATACACACACACACACACCACTATTTATTTTATATTATATTTATATATATAATAAAGTGACGAGTCAGTAATCCGAGCATGCGTGCGTCACTTTAATAAGTGATACCTCCGTGACGTAGTCATTATTGTCTTTACTCTTCGAATCGCTATCATCATTGCTTTGTACAAATGGCTATCTTGAACATCTTTCAACTTGTAATATGCGATATGGATTTTTCCGAATGTGTATCAATCGTCCACAAACGCAATGGGGTGCGAGCATTCGAATAGAGCACCAGGACTGTGCACTGTGTGCCCTATAAGGTGGGGAAGTGGGTAACATCTCGTATTATACGGTCATTATTCTAAATCACTACTCCGTTCCTATTTTGCCTTTGTGAATAATTTTTTTGAGTTTTAGCTCGTTAGCCGATTGGTAAAATTCGTCGTTTTTTGCTATATGCATTGTCGTGCTTACTGGATATTTAACACACACACACTATAGCATTTAAGAAATCTATACGAGAGAGCGCGAGCGAATTAGGGGCCGTCGGGAGAGCGGTTAATTATGCTCCGTTTTAAGTTTGTTTTTATTTTTCCCGCGTTTAGCCGAATCCGTGTTAAATAAAACATTTTCTTTTAAAACGCTACATTTTTTAATAAAACGATATTGGGCCTAACTAGTTACTAAATAATACAAGTAATGGACTCAAAAATAATAAGAGATCAAGCCCAAATACCCCTCCCTTCTTTTTTATACATAACCGACCCAAAGAATCCCTTTTATTTTTTTTATAAGTCGACATCAATAAAACACACAATAATGTTTTTCTGGCTTTCCCTCTCTTCTCTGTACCATATTTTTAAGGGTTAAATTAAATTTGGTACAATTGGTGTGATGAGGGTTTGATTACAAGTATTTATACAAGATTTGAAGTTATAAATCAAGTTGGGGTTATTATTTTTGGGTGTGTTGTGGTTCGGCAAAGGGTAAAACCCAATAGGGTTTTGTGTGTCTTTGATTTTCTTCCATTCCATTGTGTTTGTAAGTGTTCTCTAAACCTTTTTGTATTGATTAATTTTGATATTGCATTGCATGTGTGTAATTTTATATTTAGAATCCATGAATCATTGTGCATGTTGTGTATTGAGGTTGGATTATTAATTGGAGATGTTAGTGGACGGAGATAGGTTAGCTAGGTGTACTTTGAAGCTTGTTGGGTGTGAAAAAATAGCGTTTGGCGGAGTTTTAAGTGTCACTTTTACTGCAGAAAGTTTGCGTGTCGATTTCGGTTTGATGAAAATTTTCAAAACTAATTTTGGCGTTAAGAATATGGTAGAGGATGTCCGTAGGTTCGACTTGATATATGGATCGTTTCATAACTCTTAAAACGAACGTTTGGCGGCCATTTGAAATTTTGAAAAAACTTGAAAAAATCCAATCAGCTTGCTGAATTTTTAAGTTGCTGCAGAATCAGAAAATGACATTTTCGTTATTTTTTGTCGAGTTTTGGCTCTCAGGTAAAACTAAAAAGTTGCTTAAAATGTTGTTTTACCTTTTCGCGAGGATAACTAAGGCTGAAAACGTGTGTTAACGGGTTGAAATGCTTAGGATTAGATACTACATTTTAGTTAGAAAAATAAAAATTTTGCAGAAGCCTGCAGGGTATTTTGGTCATTTTAAGTTGAGTTTCGGGTCTCGGTTAAAACAAAAAAGTTGTCCGAAACGTCGTTGTACATCTAAATGCTTTATAGTCCGAGTCGTGAAAACGTAATTTAGGAGGTCGTTTTGGACGGGTCAGACTTAAAAAAAAAATTATAATAAAAAGTCAAACTTGACGAAATTCTTTTAATGGTCTATTAACGTTATGGAGAATGATTAGGCGTAAAATCTATTAACTAAAGATGAAATTACAACTAATAAGTGAGTTTTTCACTTTCGTTCGCATCTAGATGTCTTAATCTTTATAATGGGTCAAAATGAGTAATTATTATTAAAATTACATATTTGTCGGAATGGGTTAAAATGGAGTTAAACATAAGGCAGATCATTTTAGTGGGTATAAATAAGTAAGTTTGGCGCACTCATGGATTCTACGATATAAGATTTCATATATGTCGGAATATATATTTTTTACATACTTATGCATTTTATGCAATTTTCTTATAAATTTATTCTTATACGCACACCATTATTATAGGTCGCGGGTGAGACGTTGTCGCTGTTCTCTCCTTGTTGAATTTCTCGTTTGATACTTCATTGCTTCTCGGTGAGTTCATAGCCCCACCTTTTCTCTTTAAATGGTTTTCATAAACTGTTTTCGGGGTGAGAATACATGCTCGTTTTACCAAGTAAACTCATTGATTTCTACTACATAAGCGTTACATGACTATTTTTACTAAAACTTTTACTTGCATACTACATGATTTCTAAAACATGTGCGTTACATGGTTGTTTTCTCATGAATTTACTAAAGCTTGATTTGCTTACTACATGATTTGAGGTCATTGAATACCTATATATGAAATCGTGAGTTTTGAACACGTTATTTGTTTATATGACATCGTGAGTTTTGAACACGTTATTTGTTTTAAATAGGACACAAGGGTTTTTCAATTGTATGTTATTCCAGATCAAATTATTGCCTAAGTACCCTTTGCCATTAAGTCCCCTTTTTATCATGAACCGTTAGTTACTAGTATAGTAAATGCGAGTGTTGTGGATAGATCTATCGGGATTGACCATCCCCGTCTGGGTTGTGGTTTCTAGATAACCATTGACGCATTTTACATTTGACGAAAATTCGTAGGATGTTTGGCAGCATCTGTATCTGTTTTGGGGCACAAACTTAGATTTTTGGTTTGGATCGTAATGCATGTTAAGGTTCGGTGTCATGAGCTTAGCGCAATAATATATATTTCATTTAGACTTGGTGAATTTGTTTCTCTTGTCTACATTACTTAAGTCTTGTGGTCCACCAATGAACGTTTCTTGATTTATTGAATTCTGCTTTTTTCGGAAATAATACTTTGAAATGTTGTAACGCTACTTTTCTTACTGAGATATTACTTGAATCATTTCAATACTGCTTTTACTTAAACCTATGAATTCATCGACATTATTGTTGACGTTTTGCATGTATTTTCTTAGGTTATTATTTTGCTAGATGGGTATCGGGAGCATTTGAGTCGCGCGGACATATTCTTGAAGGCTTTATAAATTGAGTACTATTAGATAAACATATTAAAAAAAATTTCTATTACATTACAAATAGGACATGTTGTAACTCTGATATTTTATAAAAATTATCGAATGGTTGACTTTTCAAAACGTCTCACTTAAAGTCGTTTTCTGTAACTTGTATTTTATGCTATGAAGTAGCACCCACAGTGGTATTCCGCTGCGTTGTGATTTTTGGGGCTGTTAAAAATAGGTATCAGTGTTTAAGTTATAGCGAACTAGGTCGTTTTCAAAACCTGGACTATAACTGTTTTTTTAATATTAAGAGTCTTTCACCGTTGTCCGATATCCACGCGCGCATGCTTCCTGATCCCTTATATGCTCTCTTTTGCATCTCTACTTCTATTACATGGTTAACAAGTATGGAATACTTGGCTATGATTTCGCTCTTTAACGTTTATCTTATGACGTCTTACTATTTACCTTATATTAGTCCGTTATATAAATATTGATCACTCTGATTTTTGCGTACTTCCTGATTTTTCATTTACTCCATTGAGCATTGATACTGGTATTATATAAGGATACCTATGCATATGGGCTATTTTCTTTTTTTGATCTCTTACGATTAAGTTCGAACTTTTTTCGCGACTTTACCTTATTCTCTTTTAATGATATTGAAATTCGGCGTAGTTTGTCAATTCCACTGGTTATTTTAACATTCGACTCCGAGTTTGAATACTCTTCTTATGCTTTTGAATCGAATATGTCGTTTTGTAATCCATCGTTTTGAAGTCTTCCAGTTGATAGGAGTACGACGTTAACTTGTCACCTCGGATCGTGCCGCCTTTTGACACTTACCTTTGGAACGCGATTGACTAACGTCTCATTATTCTTATTGTTACTACTTATGATTTTGAAGATTCATGCCGCCAAGGAGACTTCTTCTTCTCAACGTAAAATGGTTTTGATCTCGTACCTTGTTGTGACAATGCTTAAGTGGGCTAATTTATAATTATCTTATTGAAATGAATATGGACGCCTCTTCATTTGAATAAGGAAATTATAAATCAATGAACCATAAATTTCTAATTCTTATTTACATAGATTGGGACGCCTTTGGATGTAAATAACGATTTGTAAATGAGTGGGCTTAAGTGTATGGCATTCGTACAAATAACTTTCTTCGATTTGTAATCCGTTTGTACGAATAATTTATTTTCTTTGTTCATCTAATCATTATCGTTATTATCTTCATACGAATGAGTCTTTAGACTTCCTTCAGTTCGTAATTTGTTCATTTGATTATTTCCAAATGTGTATCCGACATGGCGTGCATCTCTTTTAACAAGTGATACATCTGTACGAATCATTTATTGTCTTTACTCTTCGAATCGCTATCATCATTGCTTTGTACAAATGGTTATCTTGAACTTCTTTCGACTTGTAATATGTGATATGGATTTTTCCGAATGTGTATCAACCGTCACAAACCCTATGGAGATAAGTCGAATTGAGCACCGGGACGGTGCTTCCTTAAGGTGGGAAGGTTGTAACATCTCGTATTTTACGGTCATTATTAAATCTCGATTCCCTTCCTATTTTTGCTTTGAATAAAATTTTTGAGTTTTAATCGTTAGTCGATTTGGTAAAAATCGTCGTTTTTGGCTATTTGCATGTCGTGCTTCGGATATTTATCCGTTATAGCATTTAAGAAATCGATAATTTCATATTTTAGCCTCGGAAGCTTAATTATTTCTATTTTAATATTTTTTGATTTTTCTCGCGTTTTAGCCGAATCCGTGTTAAAATAAAACGTTTTCTTTTAAAACGCACCTTTTTATTAAAATCGATATTGGGCCTAACTAGTTACTAAATAATACAGGTAATGGACTCAAAAATAATAAGAGATCAAGCCCAAATACCCCTCCCTTCTTTTTTATACATAACCGACCCAAACAATCCCTTTTATTTTTTTATAAGTCGACATCAATAAAACACACAGTAATGTTTTTCTGGCTTTCCCTCTCTTCTCTGTACCATTCGACACCACACCACCACCATGATCCACCATCATCCAAGATCATCTACCACCATAAAACACTTCTACTATCATCCTACTATCATCCCCAACACAAAAATCAAACATGCAACAAGTTCTTGATTTTTCTTAGTTTTTGAATTTTAAGGGTTAAATTAAATTAGGTATAATTGGTGTAAAGAGAGTTTGATTACAAGTATTTATACAAGATTTGGAGTTATAAAATCAAGTTGGGGTTATTATTTTTGGGTGTGTTGTGGTTCGGCAAAGGGTAAAACCCAAGAGGGTTTTGTGTGTCTTTGATTTTCTTCCATTCCATTGTGTTTGTAAGTGTTCTCTAAACCTTTTTGTATTGATTAATTTTGATATTGCATTGCATGTGTGTAATTTTATATTTAGAATCCATGGATCATTGTGCATGTTGTGTATTGAGGTTGGATTATTAATTGGAGATGTTAGTGGACGAAGATAGGTTAGCCAGTTGTATTTTGAAGCTTGTTGGGTGCGAAAAAATAGCATTTGGCGGAGTTTTAAGTATCACTTTTACTGCAGAAAGTTTGCGTGTCGATTTTGGTTAGGTGAAAACTTTCAAAACTGATTTTGGCCTGATTAATATGGTAGAGGATGTCCATAGGTTCGATTCGATATATGGATCGTTTCATAACTCTTAAAAACGAACGTTTGGCGGCCATTTGAAATTTTGAAAAAACTATAAAAATTCAATCAGCACTTGCGGAATTTTTAAGTTGCCGCAGAATCAAAAAAGGGCATTTTCGTCATTTTCTGTCGAGTTTAGGGTCTCGGGTAAAACTAAAAAGTTGCTTAAAATGTTGTTTTACCTTTTCGCGAGGATAACTAAGGCTGAAAACGTGTGTTAACGGGTTGAAAAGCTTAGGATTAGATACTACATTTTAGTTAGAAAAATAAAGTTTCTGCAGAAACTTGCAGGGGTATTTTGGTCATTTTATGTTGGGTTTCGGGTCTCGGCTAAAACTAAAAAGTTGTCCGAAACGTCGTTTTACATCAAAATGTTTTATGGTCCGAGTCGTGAAAACGTAATTTAGCGGGTCGTTTTGGACGGGTCAAACTTAAAAAAAATATAATAAAAAGTCAAACTTGGCAAAATTCTTTTAATGGTCAATTAGCGTTATGGAGAATGATTAGACGTAAAATCTATTAACTAAAGCTGAATTTACAACTAATAAGTAAGTCTTTCACTTTCGTTCGCATCTAGATGTCTTAATCTTTATAATGGGTCAAAATGAGTAATTTTCATTAAAATTACATATTAGTCGGAATGGGTTAAAATGGAGTCAAACATAAGGCGGATCATTTTATTGGGTATAAATTAGTAAGTTTGGCGCACTTATGGATTCCACGATATAAGATTTCATATATGTCGGAATATATATATTTTACATACTTATGCATTTTATGTTTTTTTCTTATAAATATATTCTTATACGCGCACAATTATTATAGGTCGCGGGTGAGACGTTGTCGCCGTTCTCTCCTTGTTGAATTTCTCGTTTGATACTTCAATGCTTCTCGGTGAGTTCATAGCCCCACCTTTTCTCTTTTAAGAGTTTTCATAAACTGTTTTCGGGGTGAGAATACATGCTCGTTTTACCAAGTAAACTCATTGATTTCTACTACATAAGCGTTACATGACTATTTTTACTAAAACTTTTACTTGCTTACTACATGATTTCTAAAAACTTGTGCGTTACATGGTTGCTTTCTCATGAATTTACTAAAGCTTGATTTGCTTACTACATGATTTGAGGTCATTAAATACCTATATATGAAATCGTGAGTTTTGAACACATTAATTGTTTTAAATAGGACACAAATGTTTTTCAATTGTATGCTATTCCAGATCATATTATTGCCTAAGTACCATTTGCCATTAAGTCCCCTTTTATCATGAACCGTTAGTTACTAGTATAGTAAACACGAGTGTTGTAGATAGATCTATCGGGATTGACTATCCCCGTTTGGGATGTGGTTTCTAGATAACCATTGACGCATTTTACATTTGAAGAAAATTCGTAGGATGTTTGGCAGCATTTGTATCTGTTGGGGCACAAACCTGGATTTCTGGTTTGGATTGTAATGCATGTTAATGTTCGGTGTCATGAGCTTAGCGTAATAATATATATTTCATTTAGAATTGGTGAATTTGTTTCACTTGTCTACATTACTTAAGTCTTGTGGTCTACTACTGAATGTTTCTTGATTTATTGAATTCTGCTTGAATTTCAAAAATAATACTTTGAAATGTTGTAACGCTACTTTTCTTACTGAAATATTACTTGAATCATTTCAATACTGCTTTTACTTAAACTTATGAATTCGCCAACATTATTGTTGACGTTTTGCATGTATTTTTTCTGGTTATTATTTTGCTAGCTGGGCATCGGGAGCATTTGAGTCGCGCGGATATATTCTTGAAGGCTTTATAAATTGAGTACTATTAGATAAATATATTAAAAATGTTTTCTATTACATTACGAATGAGACATGTTGTAACTCTGATATTTTATAAAAATTATCGAATGTGTGACTTTTCAAA
This sequence comes from Tanacetum coccineum, assembly GCA_026074375.1. NCBI lineage: Eukaryota > Viridiplantae > Streptophyta > Magnoliopsida > Asterales > Asteraceae > Tanacetum > Tanacetum coccineum. Next base: position 28,412 of record BQNB010012529.1, read on the forward strand.
ATGTCTCACTTAGAGTCGTTTTCTATAACTTGTACTTTATGCTATGAAGTAGCACCCAAAGTGGTATTCCGCTGCGTTGTGATTTTTGGGGGTGTTAAAGATTGGTATCAGAGCTCAAGTTATAGCGAACTAGGTCGTTTTCAAAACCTGGACTATAACTGTTTTTTTTGAAAAATATTAAGAGTCTTTCATCGTTGTCCGATATCCGCGTGCGCATGCTTCCTGATCCCTTATATGCTCTCTTTTGCATCTCTACTTCTATTACATGGGTAAGAAGTATTTAATACGTGGCTATGATTTCACTCTCTTACGTTTATCTTATGACGTCTTACTATTCACCTTATATCAGTCCGTTATATAAATATTGATCACTCTGATTTTCGCGTACTTCCTGATTTCTCATTTTCTCCCTTGAGCATTGATACTGGTATCATATAAGGATACATATGCATATGGGCTATTTTCTTTTTTTGATCTCTTACGATTAACTTCGAACTTTTTTCGCGACTTTACCTTATTTTCTTTTAATGATATTGAAATTTGGCATAGTTTGTCAATTTCACTGGTTATTTTAACATTCGACTCCGACTTGGAATACTCTTTTTATGCTTTTGAATCGCATATGTCGTTTCGTAATCCATCGTTTTGAAGTCTTCCAGTTGATAGGAGTACGACTTTAACTTGTCACCTCGGATTGTGCCGCCTTTTGGCACTTACCTTTGGAACGTGATTGACTAACGTCTCATTATTCTTCTCGTTACTACTTATGATTTTGAAGAATCATGCCGCCAAGGAGACTCCTTATTCTCAACGTAAAATGGTTTTGATCTCGTGCCTTGTTCGGACAATGCTTAAGTAGGCTAATTTATAATTATCTTATTGAAATGAATTAGGACGCCTCTTCATTTGAATAAAGAAATTATAAATCACTTAACCATAAATTTCTAATTCTTATTTACATGGATTGGGACGCCTTTGGATGTAAATAACGATTTGTAAATGAGTAGGCTTAAGTGTATGACATTCGTACAAATAACTTTCTTTTGATTTGTAATCCGTTTGTACGAATAATTCCTTTTCTTCGTTCATCTAATCATTATCGTTATTATATTCATACGAATGAGTCTTTAGACTTCCTTCGGTTCGTAATTTGTTCATTTGATTATTTCTAAATGTGTATCCGATATGGCGTGCGTCTCTTTTAACAAGTGATACATCCGTACGAATCATTTATTGTCTTTACTCTTCGAATCGCTGTCATCATTGCTTTGTACAAATGGCTATCTGAACTTCTTTCGACTTGTACTATGTGACATTGATTTTTCTGAATGTGTATCAACCGTCGCAAACCCTATGGGGATAAGTCGAATAGAGCACCGGGACGGTGCTCCTTTAAGGTGGGAAGGCTGTAACATCTCGTATTTTACGGTCATTATTAAATCTCGACTCCGTTTCTATTTTTGCTTTGAATAAATTTTTTGAGTTTTACTCGTTAGCCGATTTGGTAAAAATCATCGTTTTTGGCTATTTGCATGTCGTGCTTTGGATACTTATCCGCTATAGCATTTAAGAAATTGATAATTTCATATTTTAGCCTCAGAAGCTTATATATTTCTATTTTCAGTTTTTTTCAATTTTTCCCGCATTTTAGCCGAATCCGTGTTAAAATAAAACGATTTCTTTTAAAACGCACATTTTTATTAAAATCGATATTAGGCCTAACTAGTTACTAAATAATACAGGTAATGGACAAAAATAATAAGAGATCAAGCCCAAATACCCCTCCCTTCTATTTTATACATAACCGACCCAAACAATCCTTTTTATTTTTTTTATAAGTCGACATCAATAAAACACACAATAATGTTTTTCTAGCTTTCCCTCTCTTCTCTGTACCATTCGACACCACACCACCACCATGATCCACCATCATCCAAGATCATCTACCACCATAAAACACTTCTACTATCATCCTACTATAATCCCCAACATAAAAATCAAACATGCAACAAGTTCTTGATTTTTCTTAGTTTTTTATTTTTAAGGGTTAAATTAAATTGGGTGTAATTGGTGTAAAGAGGGTTTGATTACAAGTATTTATACAAGATTTGGAGTTATAAAATCAAGTTGGGGTTATTATTTTATATTTTTAAGCAAGCTAATGATCTATGAAACAACAAAGAAACAGCCTTATTCATACTTAAACGTGCTTAGTGAATTCCACTTGCGTTCTTTTGTTATTACATGAACGAGAACCGTATGTCGACAAATTCTGCAACGTGCGACAGCTGGGTCCTTATTATTTTCTTCATGGATTGTAGAATTTTATCCATGGTTATCATTGATGGCCATATTATCTAAGGACAAACAAAGAACAAAAATATCGAGGAAAAAACATAAATACAAATACAAAGTAGATTTATTAAGAATTTCACCATAATTGATCAATGGTAGAGTAGGAGCCTAAGCAGTCAACAATTGAGAAGTTGTGTTTATACATACATTGGAATATAAATAAACCTGGCTTTTATGCTCTTTTGCAGCATACATGTTGTGAAATTTCCTACATGGTGCTTCATTTAGAGCAAAGAAAAAAGTGACAGTTTCTTTAGGAGTGGTAGCCCCATTGACAATATGCGATGGATCAATATAACTCGTAATCACATGGAATTGTTCCCTTAACAATACAACATAGTCGCCTAAGTAATTTTTGATAGAAGAAAAAATTCAACAATACTTAAAAAAGGATCAATGACATTATACAAACAAATGACATACAAAATGGATCAATCACCTATGAGGTTTTGTTGATCAAAACCCTGCAATTCTGCAACTTATCACCAAAACCTAAAAAACTGTATAACCAAAAAATAAAAAAACTCGATTAGAAAGTAACCACAAACTATAAAAACACCATGACCACACACACACAAACAAATACACTTACGAAATTCCATAGCCTAATTACAAATGATGAGTCAATTTTGTTTTGATGCGTCGATTTAGGTTTTTTTTTGGAGTTATGAGTTAGGGTTTTGTTAACAAAGATGAATCGAGGTGTTTTTGAATTGATAAAGAATGAAACTGTTTTGGAGGAATTGACAATAATGCGTTAACTGAAAGTGAAAATTCAAAAACGACTATTGAATGAGTCAAGAATCAAGAAGAGGCGTACATAAGAAATATTTTGTAGTTTGCAGTGGAGTAATACTTTACTAAAATATCAATAGCCTGAGCTTATCAGATACGATCAGAACATTAATTAGATAACTACTTAAAGGTTGACAAAACTGAGTTTTTAAATTAGAGGAAAAAGTATGTATAATTGGTTCGTACAACTTCTTTATTTTTCAACCGATTCAGTCGATTCTTACAATTCAACCGATTCAGTCATACAACTTTCTTAATTTTCTTGGTAAGTATTCATTTAATTAAATATATTAGGGTTTCGAATCAGTGTAATTATAAATTATGTTGTTTCGGAGTCAAATATAAATATGTTTTCGATGATTATGTTACATAATTTTATTTTTGTAGGTAAGAACTTAGGGCGATTTTTTTTAGTTATCCGCATGATTATCAGTTTTTTGATGTGTATGAGTATAGGAGTTTTTGTGATGAAAAGTCAAAAGAGAACAATAAAGCATGCCCTTTCATCTTCAAAAATCCTATGTGTTCTGGTAAGAACAAACTATATTTTATTGTCTATGATGAATAGGTTTAGTAGTTTAAATATCTAGATATGCAAAGATCTTTATGATTATCGGTTTAAAGTAGCTATCTTTTCATAAAATATAGATGTTGAGAGGGTGTTGCCACAGTGTCCTGCTTTGTTTAAGACGGATAATGACATTAAACCAAGAAAAGAGTCTTGAATACACAAGATGGGGGGAAAGTGAATTTCTAAGCCGCATCCGAGTTATGATTGTTTTGATTTTGCTAATTCACGAGTGGAATCGTTCGTTTAAGTTTCTTACTTTAGTCGTTGTGATTAGTAGGCATTGCACGTCGGCTAAATATAAAGTTTAATATATGTATTTTTTGCAAAAAAATTAGGGGATTTGGTTTTTTAGTCTAATTTTGCACCTGATATAATATCAATTCATTTTTGAGGTTTGATTCACCTTTGTTTTGATTTTTTTTTTTAAAACTAAGTTTGCGTTTTAAAAAATATATGATGTCCAACAAAAAGTTCGGATTCCGGGCCAAAATGATGAAAGTGATCATGATAATATGCGTTATGAGGTACATATACTTATTCAGGATGCAAGTTTACTTTTTATGTTGTGAAATCAACCTTATAGAGGAACATGAATTGTGTCTTTATGTATGTTTGATTTCTTGTGTAGGAATTACTAGACCTTCTGTTATTCTTATTTATGTGAATTCCACAAGTAATTTGCTTTGATTTGTGTTTTCAGGTTATTATTAACAAGTTGTTTGGATGGTTTCTTAAAGAGACAAATTTCAAGATAATGAGGCCAGCATCAAAAATTCTAGATGGCATTATTAACGAGTTGTTCATGTGTCTTCTGTCTATGTAAATCGTACCACCATTTACGTATATATCAATTTTCGTTATTTAATGTGTTCTGATTCTTGATTCTAGATGACATGTGAATGCTAAATGTGGAATAGCGGAAACTACTACATGTATAATTAAGCCCTATCACCAACAAAAGAAGGGGCTTTAAACTAGCTCTGGTGTGTGTGTGGATACATATAGGACTGGTGTTTTTGATCAGATGAAGCAAAATGAAATAGAGGCAAAGATTCAATTCTATAAAGGGTTAATGCACAAATATGTTATTAAAGTTCGCCTAAATGTTCACCTAAGTTACTAAAGTTTTTTTGTTACAAATAGGTTACTTAAGTATATGGATTTATCATTTGGGTTACTGAACCTTTAAAACAATTACAAAGAGGTTACTCAAGTATACAGATTTATTTTTTGGGTTACTGAACCTTTACAAAGAGGCTTATTTACCCTTAAAAAAATTCACCCGTATACTTGAGTAACCTTTTTGTAACGAAAAAAACTTTAGTAACATTTTTGTGTATTAACCCTTCTATAAAAGGTGTGTAATTTTGTTAATTGGACATCCAAACACTTTTTTTCTACAACTCTTCATATTGATCTAATAACAAAGAATACTACAAGCCGAGCTTTAATCAGTGAAAACTTAAGAAAACTGTGTAATAGGTAGCTGATAAGAGAAATATTTTATTAAGAAATTCAGCTGCGCTCTCTTTAATGCTTGATAACACCTAAATTATACATGTTTTCGTTGGCGTTATTCATATTTATTTAATCATTTTTTGTGAACTTTCGATACTTAATAGCATAAATTGCTTACAGGTTCACTTGAAGACATCTCGAGGATAAACACAACAAAGATCGAGTATTTATATGCTAAATAACACAACATACAAGAAAGGGTTTTAGCCATACAATAACAACGTACTTTCTATTTTGTTTCATTTTGGTACGTGAACTTTTTTTTTGTTCCACTCAATGTAACGAACTTTCATGTTTTGTGTTACTTTGCACCAACTTGGATAGGCAACCGGATAAAAAGTTTGATTACCGGCTAATAGTCTACGTGGAAATTGTTTAACACAAAAAAAATATAAAAGAAATTTATAAACCATATAAAAACACACACTCGACATTTCCCCCAATTTAATCTCACAAACCCTAACCCTAGTTTTCACATGATTTAACCATTAAACTCTAATTGAACAATCACAATGCGTTTAACAGTCAATTTTCATCACGATGGTAACTTTGTCCCATCAAATCTCATGTATCAAGAAGAAGACGAATCCACAATTTGTGATATTGAATTTGAAGGGATGACAGTTGCTAGGTTGTCTAAGATGCTTCAAGGAACATGTATGTTCCCAGTTAAAGGTATTTTCTTTCTTGTCCCTGGTAAAGAACTTAGTAACGGATTAATTCAGATTAAGAATGATTTAGACCTAGCCAACTGTATTGCCATAGGCTATAAGAATGGAAAGGTAATTGATGTGTTTCTTGAACACCATGGGTATGATTTAAGTCATTGGATTCAGACTGACATAGACAACAATGATGATGAAAATTCTGATGTTGAGATGGAGGACATAACAGGCTATGCGGCTAATGATTTTGTAGGGGAAGATGATGTAGTTATACCTAATAGGTCCATTAATGATCCTTTTTTGAACAAACTCTGCAATGGAAGTTATATAAATGATTTTAGTGATAAGCCTGATGTTGGTGAATCTAGTCAACCTTGTGGTAAGGAGTTAGAAATTAATAGTGATGACGAAGATGTAGACAAGCAGTCCAAACTAGTTGATGGGGTGATTTATCCTGAATTTGACCCTAAACTTCCATGGAATGAAAGACTGCCTGACCAATTATGGTGTGGCTAATGGATACCAGCTTTAGTATAGGAGAAATGATTATAGAAGTTTGTTTGTTTTGTGTGGTAGAGATCTTGCAGAGGGTAGAAGCAGTGGTAAAAAAGGTAAGAAAAGGAAAGATGAGGATGAGTTACCTAAGAAAGATAAGGGTTTGCTTTTGAGATCACCTAAGAAAGGTAAAAAGAGTGCCTATATCAGATCACCATCTAAGAAAGGTGTGCAGGGCCAGTCATCTGGTGACAAGGGAATAATGAAGGGTACAAAAAAGGTTGCGAGTGGTTGCACATTTAGGCTCTGGGCTACTTGGATGCAAGATGGAAGTTGTTTTCAAATCAAGACCTTGATCCTAGAACACACTTGCTCAAGGAACTTTGAGTTAGGGTCATTAGTCACTTTTAAATAGATTGCCAAGCAATTTGTATTTAAAATTATTCAGGATCCAACCATTACCTATAGGTGTATTTAAGAGCAAATTAAAAAGAAGTATTTGATCAATGTTAGTGTGGGGCAGTGTAAAAGAGCAAAGCAAAGGGCCTTGTTTGATCATGAAGGTGGGCTCATAGAGCATTACAGTAGATTATGGGATTATAGGAAGCAACTTCTGGATACGAATCCTGGTTTATCAGTCCATGATAACAACAAGTTTCCTATAAAAACATAGAAACAACAATCACACACATGATAACAACAAGTTTCCTATAAAAACCTACATTTGCTTTGCTTTCTTTCAACTCCATTTGCAAGGCCAAAACTTGCTTCTCCAAAGTTGACTTTTGAAAGTCAAACTCCCTTTCCATTTCTCTCATTCTGCATTTATCAGCATTCATCTTTGTTTGATGTAAATTAACCTTTTGCAGCAACTTGAAAACCTCTTGTTTGTAGTACACACTTTGATTAACATCCAGGATCAACCTAATAAAATGGTCTTACACTTTGAACCCTACAAAAATAAAAACAAATGAGAACTTACAGTAGCATTAACACATCCCAATATAATTTAACCTTACATACCCTATAGTAAATTCAATATCAATCCCAGAAAACGTCTCATTGGATGATTAATTGTTTTTTGAAGTTTGAAGAATAACTGGTTCCTCACATACGCAATGGGTTGGAGGGGTACCACGGTGGTGGCTTCGATTAGATGATGAGGAAGACATTTTGGGTTTTGGGTTTCGAATGGATTTGGGTATGAATTTAGGGTTAGGGTTATTGAATTTGGGTGTGAAAATTATTTGGGGGTGGATATTAAATATAATTGAGTGGAAGTCCTACGTGGCATGTCCACGTAGGATGCATAACACTTCTTCCGGTAAAACAAGTTTCGTGGTGCAAAGTAACACAAAACATGAAAGTTCGTTACATTGAGTGGAACAAAAAATAGTTCACGTACCAAAATGGAACAAAATAGAAAGTACGTTGCTATTGTACAGCTAAAACCCTACAAGAAAAGATAAAGTTCAAGCCCTAAAAGTGCACAAGTACGCCGCGCTTGACATTTGTGCGCCGCACTTCTCCTCAAGTCAAAGAAATAAAGACTTAGTCAAAAATAAGCATTAACTCTACAAATACGCCGCACTTACAACTTTGTGCGCTGCACTTTCCATCTGATTATGAAGAATTAATGAAGACTTAAATGCTACTGCATTAACTCCCCAAGTATGCCGCACATATTCTCTTGTGCGCCACACTTCTCCAATAAACATTTATTACCCTCGCATTTAATCACCAAGTACGCCGCACTTACAACTTTGTGCGCCGCACTTTCACCCCTCACTTAGCCTATAAATAGGGGACGAATTTCACACATTTCATTCATCCCTCAACACACAAATCCATCTCACAATCACTCCTTCTTCATCACACACACACACACCATTCCCCTCATAAGCCCTTTCCAACCATTCTCCAAGCATAAACACTATATCCTTTGAAGAATCAAGATCAAACACCCAAGAACGACGAAGAACACCATACTAGTTTAAGTGAAATAATGAAGTTTATTGTTGAATCAAGCTATGTTATGAACCACTTAGCCATGAGAGGCTAAATCTCTCATGACTACTCGGTGATGTTATGATAATGAATAAGACTTTGGTATGATCATGATCTCTTTAATCTCAAGCTTATGTTGCAATCCTGTTATATCCTATCTTATCGGTTTTTGCTTATCAACTTAGATTATATAATCATATCGGTATAGGTCGAAAGACCCGTTATGATCTATGTGATTTTAAAGATTTGTCTATGATCTTTATCGTCTGTGTCGAGAAATCCACCTTCGTAAATTGATAAACAAAATAAGCTTTGATATAATAAGTAACTAAACTATTTGAGTGACACATTTGATCTAGTCTACTAAATATAAGTCTTGAGTTAATCAAGTTAATTTGTGAAAACGTTTTCTGACGAGAAATCCTTTATAAGTTAAAGGCTCCATTTTCAAGATCATTTCTAACACTTATGAATTATTTTCAACTATCCGAGTAGTCATCTTTATTATCACTGGTACAACAAAGGTATTTTCAAAATTGTTAAAGTTTATTTTCTTTCTGATTATTCGAACACTACTCAAATCCCTGTGGAACGACCTGGTCTTACCTAAAAAGATTATACTACATACGCGGGTTATACTTTTACCCGTGTGTTTCCCTATAATAAAATCGGTAATTTCAGTCATTATAAATTTAAAGCTTTTGAAACACATCAATGTTGCACTGTTAATCTTACACATGAAAACATATTTATGCATAAAGGTTTGGTCATCAATAATGAAAAGCACCAACCATTATCAGCTACACTTAATTCGTGCATCGTTATTAATCTAAGACCGTCAATCGTATTATATATGGAAGTTCAGTTTGCTGTCATTTAGATTGTTTATGTAACAAGAGAGTATTGGATTCATAGAGACTTTCATAAAATAGGTAAGAAAAAATATATGATGGCCATCTTATGAGATGCATACTTTTATATTATTATTAAATGTAGCAACATCTGTTGGGTTATTCTCAAAGACATGTGGTACTTTGTTCAACCAAAAATAACTTGACAACATATAAATGCATAGCTTACATAAATATGATTACCACAACTTTTCTATATCACAATGACATTTTTACAAAGATACTAAATTCTCTTTTTGAGCGTAGTGATAATAATAAAAATAAGGGTAATATGGGTAACATAATTATTTAGAGGTCGTAATTCTGACCCATTGACTTATGATTGGGTGTAACATAATTATTTAGAGGTCAATTAGTATGGTTTTTAGCTATAATGGAAACAGTTTGGTGGGTGCGTAAAGTCTATTTTTGATGCACAAAATATCCTAAATAAAACCTGGCTCAAGCTAACCCGTTCAGCTTGAACCTAAATAAAAAATGTTCCATATCAACTTAAACCATTTTTGACCCATCACACCACCCATACGACCCACCTTACTACCTCTACTATATAATTTTAGATTATTCGGTTAATATTTTGTCAACTTACTATAATATAATCTTTATGCCACTAATCCTCATCTCTTGCCTACAGTTTTATAGAGTCAGACCATGTAAAAATTGTTGTGGAATGATCTTATTACTGTTGATGCAAGTGGTCAACACAAACAAGAAGTAGCCCTCTTTGAAAAGATGCATCAAGTTTCTGAAGCAAGTGTATCCTTGTTGTCATGTAGTTGTAAGACATGGCATAGGTTTATGTCGCTACAAACGGGGTCAATTTGAGAGGGCCAAACAGGCATATGAGCGTGTGTTGCAAGGCAAACCATCTTAACCAGTTTTGATAACCTTTTACGTGACGGTGTTGTTAATATCTAATTGTGTCCAACTACTTTTATGTCTTTTTACATATATATTGTATGTCTTTCTTTTGTTTCTGACAAAACCTATGTTAAAGCAATCTATGATGTATGGTGATGTTTAGAAACGAACGTAAGCATTACTTGATATGGTTATCTTATATATGTTTCTTAATACAAAGAATCTTCACTTACTAAATACGTTTTGTACTTTATGAAGCTCTGAGTACTGGAATATGGCAATGTGATTTTTTCCGTGTGTGGGTTGATAGTATGAGTGGGATGTACTTGATACATCCGTTATGGGTCCGAAAGTAAGGCATGTGTTGAAAATAGGATTATTTGATTATGGCACATACTACTACATGATTGGGAATTATACTCCTGCGAATGAAGATTATGTTCCTCAAAATGCATTAACACATGGTACTCTAGGACATGATTATGAAAAGTATTATGCATCAAAATCGTTTTTTAATCTTGTGAAAAGCATAAGGACACGGATGCCACATCCCGTTTTCACACATGGACAATTATATGTGGCTTTGCAAGAGTCAAAAGCAAACGAGGTTTGAAGGTTGTCGTTTGTGATGATGAAGGTAATGTTTCGAAAACTACTAAAAATGTCGTCTACAAAGAAGTGCTTCACAGTGTATGATCAAATTTCAAGAAGTACGTACAATACACATAGGACATGTTTTATACAATATTTGCTAATCATATATATTATCAATCATAACCTACTTTAACTTGCATTTTTTAAAAATGAAATGTTAGGTTTTCAAGGAAGAAATATTTGGATATTACTTCAATGTGTCTCACTATACTCTTCAAGACCATCAAGTTTGCAGTCGACAATGCATGGACTTTCTTATTTTAATTGCTACAAAACTCAATTGTTTGTCCGATGCTTCATTTATTACTTATTCATCCTTGCAAATATTAATGAAACATGATTACGTTCATTGAATTTTTTACTTTATTCACGCACATTAATTCTTAAAAAATCCTTTAAATTCCCTGTGAATCCATGGAAAAATCCATCCTTTGTCACTTTTGTTTGCTATGACAATTAACAAGAGCCAGGGTCAATCGCTTTCAAAAGTTGGTTTTTGCCACGTCCCGTTTTCACACATGGACAATTATATGTGGCTCTTTCAAGAGTCAAAAGCAAACAAGGTTGTCGTTTGTGATGACGAAGGTAATGTTTTGAAAACCACTACAAATGTCGTCTACAAAGAAGTGCTTCACGGTCTATGATCAAATTTCAAGTGGTACGTATAATACATATGACGTGTTCTATACAATATTTGCTAATCATATATATTACCAATCATAACCTACTTTAACTTGCATTCTTTTTTTGGCATGAACTGTTAGGTTTTCAAGAAAGAAACATTTAGATATTACTTCAATGTGTCTCACTATACTTTTCAAGACCATCAAGTTTGAAGACGATAATGCATGAACGTTTCTTATTTTAATTGCTACAAAACTCAATTGTTTGTCGAATGCTTGACTTATTACTTATTCATCCTTTCAAATATTAATGAAACATTGTTACGTTCTTTGCTTTTTTTCGTTATTCACACACATTATTCTTAAAAAAAATTCTTTAAACTACACCCGGGGTTACATGGGTCTTTAAGCTAGTTTTACTATAAAGACAAGAAAAAGTATGGTGCACATTGTAACAAAGTCGAGTTTGTTTTGCATCAACTTAGACAATAACTCACTTCTGATGATACATGGGCAGGAAGCTTTGAGAGTATTGTTTAGGTGTAACGAGAAGATCGAGTAATATTTAACAATTGTGATTGCTGACTCATGATGTACCATAGATAAAATGGTCGTGATTGCTTAGGGGTGAGCTAGAAAAAGGCGAAAAAACCAAATAAATCGAAAACCGAAATCGAACAGAACTAATAATCGAACCGAATCGAACTACAAATTCGATTTTTGGGTTGGATATGGGTTTGACAATCTGAACCGAAAACCGAATTTATATAAATATATATATATATTTATATATTTATATCATGATTACATTAATCGTAAATCGTTAGCCGGGCGGCCGACCACCTTGTAACATGTAATCGGTCTAGGCGGGATTAATTGGATTGACATTTCTGGCAAAATTTGGGTATTTTCAGCAAGTTTTGTGTATTTTCGACGAGTTTTAGGTATTATTGGCAATATATAAAAAAACAACTTGTAATAGATTTAAACAGCTACCATAAGTGATCAAAACAAGTTTACGATGAGTTTTACGTACTTCCGCAAGATTAGAAGGTTTTCGACAAGTTTGACCACCGTTGATCGCCGTTAACCATGATTGATCTATATGTTTGACCAAGTTACATAAATGGGCAAGGTCGGTGGCCTTGTAGCGCCTAGGCGACGATTAATCGGCCTTGTAGACCTTTTTTTGCAACATTGATTTATATAAATAAAAAGTCCATTAAAACTTTATCTTAATATAAAAAACACTTTTTATGTTTGAAATAACTTTTTTTGCTAAATATCTATGTAATTATTATTTTTTTAAATAAATTGTATAATTCGGTTCTAGTTCGGGTTGACAAAAAAAATTAACCGAACAACCTGATAATCGAACCGATCAACACACGATTGCTGGCTCATAGTGGGCCTGATTGAGGGCCCATTTGAAATTCAATTGGATTATTGGAAATTGAATATGACAGGTGTTCAGAATTCGGGTAATACCCGGGTGTATATCGGTTTAGTTATCGGGTTGTTCAGTTAACTTTTTCTAAATAAAATCGAAAATCAAATTTGAATTCGACCAGGTTTCGTTTGATCCGAATAACCCGAATTACATCATTTTTTTTAGTTTTGTTATATAGATTTTTAGTTGGGTTAAGTCCATAAATAGCCCATGTACTTTCTTAAAATTCCACATATAGGTAACGAACTTATAAAAATACTAATATCACCCATGAACTCAGTATATTTGTTCCATTACTACCAATATCGTCATATTTTGCAATGGGTTACCGGCTATAACCGGACAACTTGCACACGTCACTTTTTAAATTATTTTTTTAATCATATAACCTGCTAACTTGTACCCCACCCACCCATAACACTATAACTTTTTCACTCTTTTGCCACAAAATATTATAAACCCTAATTCCCAATTACACATCCCAAAATTCAATTCTATGTAAGTCTAATCATAAACCGTTTGGACCAATTAGTCAACTTGCTCACCACCTTTATTACAAATCCGGTTTCAACTTAAAGGCACCAACGGCTGATCCAGCCATGTAAACCCACCTTTATTACAAATTCGGTTTCAACTTAAAGGCACTATTACCACCTTCATAAATTGCGAAGGTTTCAACTTAAATCATAAATTGCCTAAAAAAAGAAGAAAAAAAAGATAACCACCACATGACTATGTTCCAAAATCTCTAACTAATCATAACGTTACTTTTAGTCATGTACCTGCCATACATTCTTTTTGATTGTGTGTTTAATTGTGTTATGATTTGGGGATTAGGTATTGAGAAGATTAAAAATACACCCGTTAGGAAAAATTCCAGTTGGAAATAAACACTAGGTTACTGATTTGGTGATTATAGCAAAAAAAAAGTGGGTTTTATATGATGAGGTGGAAGCCAAACGGTAATATTATCTATTTTGATAAGTCATAGCCGGTTTCATGGGTGATATTAGTATTTTTGCAAGTTCGTTACCTATATGTGAAATTTTGAGGAAGTAAATGGGTTATTTATAGACTTAACCCTTTTTAGTTATATCTTTTTATTTCAAACTTAAAATATGTTTTATTTATAGGGTTAATTTCATATATCCTCTCTTTAAAACCTAAAATGTCATATTTACCCAACCAAAACCCATAATGCGATATACACCTAATTTATAATGCGATATACACTCAATTTAAACATCAAGTTTGTCATATTTACCTATTTAATTATTAAACCAATTAAATATAAGGATGACACCCTTGGATAATGGGTATGGGTTCATCAAACCCGTCACCTAAACCTATGAATTTTTTCTCACCCGCCACCTACCCGTCACTCATCAATGGGTACAACTTTTTACCCAAACCCATGTTCGTGGGTACCCATCGCCCGTGGGTAAACCCATGGGTTTGTGAAATGGAAGAAAACATAAAACCATGATATGTAAACTAACTAGGTAATAAGACATAATATCAATTTTCTAAATACTAAGTTCACAAAATACTTAATGACATGTCTGAAACTAAAAAAATTCATCATCATTACACCAAATCACATGCATGTACCGAGATATATCATGTATATATCTTTGAAAGTTTGATATTTCATATTCATCTTTTAGTCTTGTAACTCAAAAAAATTTATTAGTTTATTGCTTAGTCTAGAAATCTTGGTAGTTATTAAATATATACCAACAATCTCAAAAATATTTAAGCAGTATTTATTTTAACACAAATGGGTTTAGGGTACACCTGTGGGTATTTAGGCGGGTACACTCATGAGTTTCTTAAATGGGTACACCCATGATGGGTATACATTACCCGTCACCCACCCGCCACCTACCGATGGGTATAAATTTTCACCCACAACCCACCCGCGGGTGAAAAATAACGAGATTACCCGCTCATTTACGTGCGGATACTCATGGGTTATGGGTTTTTCCTCACCCGTTGCCATCCCTAATTAAAACTCAATTTACATTATTAACAACCCATTATACCCTTCATACAAACAATCTCCTCCTCCATTAGTTTCCAAACAACAAACTAATATCAAAACACCACGCTAATGGAACCAAAGAAAACACTTGTGATGCTTTGAGAAAACGAAGATCAGTTCACATAACTTTGCGATATAATAGTATGCATTCAAACTTAATTCAATGTTTTCATTGTTTTCACAAAACGAAAAGAGGAAAGGAAAAGACAAGTTACAAGTGTGAGAGCATGAATGAAAATTAGGCAACTGAAAATCCTTATTCCATTTGTTTAATCAATAACTTGTTTCCACTATATGATCAATTTCGTGCTCTCAAAAGAATGAGAGGACGACCGTGCTACACTATATTAACTTATTCCATTTGTTCAATCAATAACTTGTGCTACACTATATTAGCTTATTCCAATTGTTCAATCAATAACTTGTTTTCACTACATGCTCAATTTAGTGCACCAAGAAAATAAAAGGGCGACAGTGCTGCATTACATTTTGCCAAAATCATATCCAAATTGGAAAATCGAATAATTAATCGGTTAGATTCGGTTAAAAATTCGGTTTGGTTTTTTAGTTCGGTTCGGTTTCGGTTTACAGTTCCTGCGTGTATTACCCGAACACCCCTATTATCCAGAGGAACAGAAAAGCGAAACCGAACAGAACCCAAAAAAACCAAACAAAATTTGTAACCGAACCGAACTGAACTGAATTAAATATTTGGTTTTCGGTTTAGTTATGGTTTTGGCAGTATAAACTGAAAACCGAATTCATATAAAAAAACACTTTTTAAAATTTTATTCTAAAATAAAAAAACACTTTTTAAACTCGAAATAATTTTTTTTCAAAAAATCTATATAATTAAGTTAAAAAAACATAAATGATGTAATTCGAGTTTTTTGAGTTGATCCGAATGCCAAACTGAATTCAAATTTGTTTAGATTAAATACAATTTAAATTTTGTTCGTTTCGGTTTTACCAAATAAAGGTTAACCGAACCAAACAATCCAATATCCGAATCGATGAACGCTCCTGATTGAAAGCATGAATATTACTAGTAGTAATTTGGTAGCATTATATTGCAGATTTACGTATACCGAAAAATGTTTAACGTTTTGTCGCACGTAAGCTAATGAATCTTTTAAAATGGCTTAAAGTTCCATAACTATAATCGAGTACTATTTAGATGATAATAATATAAAATGGAAAGGATCGACGGCTACAAATGCAAAACCGGACGTATAATAATTAAATGAACTTTACCCTATAAAATATATTTTTGCATTGCACGTTTATAAAGAAATTTAGTGTGACCGTATTAAAGAAAAAAGAAAAAAACATTCAAACAAATATAGTTTTGTCTTTTGTAATTCATTTTCATAGATGGCGTCTCCATAATCAACTAACTACCACTTTTTTCCTTGTGAAGACTTCTATTTTATTTTATATTTTGAATGTTTATTATGTCCGTTAACATTTTTTAAGCAAATATATGGGAAACTGATAGCAAAAGTTGTTGATGTTGATTTTTTTTTTACCTTAGATGTACATAGTATAATTAGAGTATCCCGTGATCGTTTCTGACCAAATTTCTTTGGAAACCTCCATAAGGTGGTTAGGTGTCTCTAGCTATCAAAAGTAAATTACCAAAAGTAAATATTAGATTATTCATCTACTTTAATTACGGGGTATATAATTTTTCTACTGTTTGACTTAATAATTAAAGACACTAGCTAGTTGTTTGTTTCTCATGCTTATGAACTTCTTTCACAAAACAATTCGTTAAAACTCTCACATGGAAAACATGGATAAATTAACCGAGTTTAACTCGCTTTAGTTAGATACTACAATATTTCATTTTCATTTAAAATTTATTTATACTTTGTTGCATTATTTGAAAATATATTTGGAAGGAGAGAGGAAGTAGTCATGGTCAAAATGAGTGTGCCACAAACCTATATAACTAACATCCTTCTTTATGGGATGAAATTCATTTGCAACTAACATAGACTTCTTGTCTTTTGCATAAGCTTGGTCTTTCCATTATTCGTAAGACAATTAGTTTTTCTTTTAAATCCTAGTATATGTTTTGTTTCATCAATGTACATTTGTGATATGTTGTTTATGTTTGTTGTTTAATGTGATGTGATTCTGTTTACGCAGTAGGTGAAGCTTACATTAATGGCGTCGAACACGAAAATGTTAGTGTTTAATGATGTTGCTAAGCACAATAAAATGGATGATTGTTGGATCATTATCTCCGGAAAGGTTCGATACATTCTGAACTTATCCAAATTTTACTAAACTTGTTATGTTGTAACTGAAGTTGATTATGTTTGATTTTTGGGTCGTGTCGTAGCTTGTTAGGCGTTAGTGTGTGAATGTTTGCCTTTCACAAAAAAAGACGTTAGTAAATTTACTTGATATTCAAGCTAAGTGGTCATAACTAAACGTTTATTCCAAAAATCTAGGGTTTAAACCTTATTACTCCTCGCCTCATTCGTTTACCCAACATTTTAAGTGAAAGTATGATACATTGTCCACTTCACGTCTAAATCCGGATAAGTCTAAGTATTTGACTCAGATGTACACAGTCTCGCTGGGTATGCCGTGACCGTTTCCGACCCTTTTTTTCCACCCTCAATATGTGTATCTTGGTGGTGGTTTAACTTTGCTTAAAATTGTACTCCTATGTTTTAATTACAATTTATAATCTTTGTTAACATTGCGCAATGTATTAATAAATCTAAACTATTTCAGGTTTATGATGTAACCCCGTATATGGACGATCACCCTGGAGGCGGTGACATTATGCGATCAGTAACTCGTATGTTTTGTGCATCACTTCTACCCAATACTGAACCAAAATCATCCTTGTAAACTAATTTCTAATGTTTGCGTTTAAAATATTGCAGGCAAAGACGCGACAATTCCTTTTAGTGACGTTGGGCACAGTGCTGCAGCTTTAGAAATGATGAATAAATATTACATTGGTGAGATAGACCAATCAACTATTCCTGTGAAACGCTCATACTATGAAAAACTCTACAATTCAGAGAATACTCCCCAACTAATGCTCACGATGTTACTGTTTCTAGTGCCGATCATTATGTTGGGATTGGCTGTCACAGCCAGAGCCTACACGAAAGATAAATTCACTTGAGTTTATATTTGTGAGTGAAATAAGCTAGTATTTTCGCTCCATGAGTTATTAGATATCATTCGGTTAAGGCCGATGTAAACCTTCTGTGGAGATATCATTTGGTTAAGGTTACATATTTTGTGTACTTCACAAGCTGCAAGTTTATCTTGTTGCCAGACATTTTTTGTTTTTTTTATGCGTGTGTATTACCATTTGATTGTTCTTTAAGCGGGCAATTAATTTCGCCTCTTATGATTTATGGAAAAGGTAACTATTACTTCTTTGTTCGGTAACATTGTGGTTCTCTAGTGCATACACTTTGTGGGTTACCAACCCATAGCCATAAAACTGAAAAACCGAGCCATCTTGTTACCAACCCTTAGCCATAAAACTGGAAGTAGAGGAGTTTTTGAATAGGGTTCAACGGGTTGTGCAAAGTAATTTTTCGACCCCTAAGATAGAAAACTTTATTTTTAGTAGGATTGGTTTTGCCATCCAAAAAGGGGTTGCGACGCAGCTTGTTGCTCGTTTGCCCGCCATCTTATTGTAAACGTTGTTTTGATATAAGTTTATCAATATGGAACCAGTTGTGGCTAAAAAAAAATAAAAAAATATATATATATATTCACTCGCGTAACCTATCAAGGAAAAGGTTGTGGTTTGAAATCTAATACTAAGATTACGCTTAGCGTTCTTTAATATATTAAAAACATATGTTTTGTTTGTTGAATGTCTGACGCCTAACTGCAACAACATTTGTAGCGTCTGTAACTGCCCAGAAGTTACCAGATTTATACTTTTTTCAACTATAAAATTATTTCGAAGCGCAAGACAAGTGTGATCAACTACGCACACTGCAAATTCAATACGTATGACTACGCATATGACACATCAGTTGTCTGTGCGTCGTGACACAATTTGCGATCTGATTGCGTAGTATTACGATTTCACTTTCTTTGAATATGGTTACCAGAAATTTTGTGTTGTGTATTACTTACTAAGAATCAAAGAACATGTGAAATTAATAGAAGATCAAAACATATAAAATTAATAAATGTGCAAGAATGAATAATGAGTAATAGTTACTGTTGTACTATATCCTATTTACCATTACGGTAGGTAGGGGTGTTGATCGGTTTGGTTATCGGGTTGTTCGGTTAATTCGGTTCTGTTAGTTTGGTTAAATTTTTTTTGGGTCAACCCGAAAACCGAACTGAACCGAACTAGAATTCAACCGAACCGAACCGAAAACCGAAATTCTCTTTTGGGTCAACCCGAAAACCAAACCGAAAACCGAAATTCTTTGTGGGATTAACCCGAAAACAGAACCGAACCGAAAACTGAAATTAAAAAAATAATAATTACATAGATATTTAGCAAAAAAAATTATTTCAAGTAAAAGTGTTTTTTTTAATTAGGATAAAATTTTAATGATATTTTTTTATACATTAATATATATATGATTATATCTTATATAAATATATATATATAAATATATATATATATATATATATAGTATAATATATATATATATAGTAAAAATAAACAAATATATAATAATAAATATATATATATATATAAATTCTGTTTTCGGTTCGGTTTTCAGTTATGATTGTCAAACTCATATCCAACCCGAAAACTGAATTGTAGTTCGGTTCGGTTAGGTTTTGGCAAATTCGGTTCGGTTCGGTTTGGCTTCGGTTTTCGGTTTGGCTTCGGTTTTCGGTTTATTCGGTTTTTCTGCTCGCCCCTAACGCTAGGTGACAATTTTTGGCCCAAGTATCCGAGAAAACATACTGGTCACTTCGGTAGTTAAGTGTCTAGAGTGTTGGCCCACCCAAATATTTATAATCAGGGTTTTGAGTCGTATTTCAATTGCAAGAGGGTATTTTGCCAAAAAAAGCACATTTGCATCCGGAAGGATGGTATCACAACTGGGAAATACAATACACAACAACACGCACCATTATAATTTCACATGTAAATCCTAACCTTTTGGAAAAACAATTTACGCACAAACCTTGAAAATAAATATGCGCCCGCCATAACGCGCGAGTTCTGTCACCCTCGTTTACTTATTAAGAATCAAAGAATATAGCCTATGTTACAAATGCAATCACATTACAAACTAAAATCATTATTAAGAATTTGATCTTTATAACCCTTTTTTCTTGTAGCTTCTTGCAAATGTGTTTAACAAGCAAGCAGGATTACCCGCGCGTTACTGCGGGGCGCGTTGCTGCGGGGCACGTTGCTGCAAGGCATTAATTTTTTTTTTAATTTTGTGCGGGTTTATTTTTTCGGTCTCATGTTTAGTAGTTTGTTTTTTTTCTTATATGGGCTTGTGTGTTGAGCCTCATGTTTAATGTTTTTTTTTGCTAAACGGGTTTTTTTTAATATAATTTTGTGGGATTACGTGTGCGTTAAATGTCAATTGCGCGTTACTGCAGGTCATTTTTTTATTGTATTTTGTGCGGGTTTATTTTTTTGTTCTCATGTTTAATAGTGCGGGTTTATTTTTTTATGTATCATGTTTAATAGTTTGTTTTTTTTCCTTATTATGATTTTGTGTCCCGCGCATTGTTGCGGGGGGTTAAATTTTATTTTTCTTTTCGAATTTATCTTTTCGGTCTCATGTTTAATAGTTTGTTGTTTTTTTATATGAGCTTATGTGTTGAGTCTCATGTTTAAATGTTTGTTTTTTAGGCTATATGAGTTTTTTTTAAATATAATTTTATGGGGTTTGGGTAAATATGTGTTATATATTTGAGCTTATGGTTTTTAGTGGCGTTTGTATGTTTGTGACCATGTCGATTATTTTAAAGTTATTAGGTATTGAAGATGTTTCCGCGGGTATTTTTTTATCTGAATAAATAAGTACTTTTGTAATATTTTTTCTCCTATTTTTTGCCAACAAAATGTTTAAAAAAAAAAATCAATTGGGCCCAAAGTGGAAGCCCAATAAACTGGCCCTAAGTGAGAGCCCAACAAAACTACTGTAGCATCACTGTACAATGCTAAATGTATGTTTTATAATGTCAGGTCTTAATGAAGGCAACGGTCAACAACAAGCTTTTGCAAGCTGAGACAAGAACTTCATTAACAGGATCCAATATCCGATTACCCGAGATCGGGCTAGAACTAAAATCTCGATATGGGCTTGGTTTCTCATTATCATTTGGTTGTTTACCCGTAAGTAATAATACGTGTAAGAGCACTCCAAAGTTGAAAATATCGGTTTCAACACTAGTATCATTTAATTTAATTAACTCTAGTTAAGAGGGATAGGGATGGTGAAGAAGAGGTTCTCGCCACTCCTACGTGGCACCTCCTCATCACTCGCCACTTTCTCACCACCATACCGACCCTCTTCGTCGCCTCTCGCCGTTAGCCGCCGGGCAAGTGAGGAAGATAAAGACAAAATACTTTTGAAACATAACCGTTGCTCCTCAATTAATATATAATGGATACATATTTAAAACCAATTCAATTTTAATTTTTTTTAAATTATACTCACTTTTCACTATAAATAACACATCATTTTAACATCTCAACACACACTTCTCTACCAAAAACATATTACTTTCAATATCTCAACTCACAAAAAAATGTCTCAAGGTTCACACGACGATTACTATACTAATCTTCTCAATAGTAACCCACAACAATACTCGTCTCCTCCGAATCCCTCGAATCCGTCTACCCCATCGTCACAAAACTCAAATTCTTCCTCGCAATCATATCCTGCATTTGGAAAGCAAATGACACCCGAACAAGTTTATCAACAACAACTTGGGTATCATCAAAACCAACAACATCTCGGCTTTTAAAATTTTCAAAATCCGAGAAATACACAACCACAATATTTTCAATCACAATCATCACAACTACAATATTTTCAATCACAATTATCACAACCACAATTCTTTGACTTACAACCATGACAACCACAATTCAAAGTACCACAAGCCCAAGACCCCCGTGTTGCAAAGCGTAAAGGAAAAAAAGTGTCGAAAAACAACCCATGGTGAATTTAGACGCGGACGACGAGGATGCCGTGGAAGAATAGACACGAGCGAATACCCTTTGGACAAGCGACGAAGAAATTTTGCTAACCGAGACTTGGGTCGAAGTTTCTCAGAACGCCAATATCGAAAATGACCGAACCAACGAAGCGTTTTGAAACCAGATTATGGAAGATTTCAACACGGCTACAAAAAGTGGTCCTCCTACCAAAATTATGATGATGGGGAAATGAAGCAGGATTAACGGTGACTGCCAAAAGTTCAACGCTATTTACAAATATTTAACACATAAAAGCGATAAAAATGAGGCTGATCATATCGAGAATGCAAAGAACACTTTTATGGAACGTTATAGTAGTAGAAAGTTTGCTTATGTTTGCGCGTGAAATGTTTTAAAATCATTACCCCAAATGGGACTCGGCGAAGATAATCTCGCCGAGTTATTTAGCCCTGATCTGAGACCTCGTCCCTTCGGCAAACCTCGACACGCGAAAAAAGCAGAATCGGTGGATACGTCGAGCGTCGGGGAAGCACCTGGGGGGGGGGGGTCAATCGGAGTCTTTAACCGAGGTTTTATCTCAGGATTATAGACGCAAATGTGAAGCTGTCGAAGCCACGTACGAGGCGAAGAGAAAGAACTAGGGTTCCTGGATTGTAGAGAGTTGGAGTTTCTCATGATTGGTCCCGAGTCGTTGCCGCCACAGAAAGCCGCTTACATCTGAAGGAAACAACAAGAAATAATAAACAAATATCCAAACGCTCAATCTGTCTTTCTATGTCGTATGATTTTTATTTCCATATCGAATCTTATGTTTCGTACTTTTTTTATGTTTCGTATGTTTTTTTATGTTACGTATGTTTTTTTTGTTTCGTATTGTAATTTAATTTTAATGAAATGAATTTAGTTTGTGTGAAAAAATGAAAAATAAAATAAAATTGTTGGTGGGTGGCGCCAAAATGAGGAGGTTGATGGTATGTTATGAGTGAAGGAGTATTTTGAAGTGGGATAGTTTAGATGATGTGGCACTCGGTAGGACCCAAATGAGGAGCTTGAGCTCTTCACCATACCTATCCTCTAAACAGCAGCGTCTTCAACCATTTCTTGTGCCGCGGGTTAAGTCAAGAGAAGATTTTTTAGAACGACAATTTTTTCACATCTATACCACTTATCTAACTATATATCTCATAAATGCTTCCAGCGAGGCTTGAACCCACAACCTTTAGGTTGGTGGGCAAGTCACAAATGCCTCAAGAGAAGATGTAGACCAAAATCAGACATAAAGGACTGCTGATTTTGGCCTAAAAGTATGCTTTTTTATTTCAGATTTCCATGAATAATTGGCTTTTGAAGAGATGTATTGAGATGGTAAATCACACTCCATTTCAAGGATTGACCATTTACATCTGCCTACTTGAAAAAAAAACAAAAACTTATCAGGTATAGCATTATACAGCATAAAAAAAATGTAGTGCCACATTGGAGAGGTTTAGAAATTTCCACAAAAATATAAACAAATTAAAGCCCAATATAAAGGTCAAATCTTGGTTAAACAAAAGTCAAAAACAATAATACCATAAAAGTGGTTCAATGCCAAAGTCTAAAAAGAAAAACCTCTTTGGTAGAGCTATACACTACAAGAGAAGCAATAGATTTGGAGGTGGCAATTAAGCCGGGTTGGATTGGATCCCGTCGTTGGTCAAACATGTCATAATTTAAAATTGGGTCAAATGGGTCATACTTTAAACATGTCGGGCTGGATCGATTTATTAATTGTTAAACTTTTTAAATGAAAAAGATCGTTTAATATATATATAATATTAATCCTTCTAGAGGACACCCCTGGCTATAAAACACAAATACAATACAAAAAAATAAAAGAGAATAAAAAATGCAATATAACGCGGCTGGTGAATTTGGCGCAAGGAGCTAAAGCACGAGGTGAGTTGTGGAGCTGAGTTATAAGGTTATAACTTGCCCTATAACTCAAGGGTCCCGTGTACTCTTACAAAATATAAATCTCTAAAACAATTTGTATCTTACTGTATAATTTACAGTATCATAAAGTTACGACATTTAAACTAAATAGTCGTCTCCCCGTCATCATGTGCAGTTCCTGTAACAATTCGTATTTTAGATCAATGGACGACGTGATATAATTCACTAATTTTTTTTTCTAGTACGCGTTTACTTTTAATTCTTATTACATAGTTAAATCGCGTAAGCTAAAAATCAACATTTAACGTAAACGGACACCAAACAAATTAAAGTTTTCATCAAGCAAACGTTATATTATTTTACGAAATTAATAATTAACTCTTTATATTTATTTTTATCGGTTACGTAAAGTGTTCACGTTTCGCGATAAATTACGTTTAGGCATTCCCGGAACCACAAAATTAATCTACGCTTCAACAAATACCCATTATTATTTTTCAATGCTCAAGCTTATAAAACTTTACCCATGGTTGTTAATTGGGATGCCACACATAAAAAGGAAATATCCAAGACTTATCAAATTTCAAGTATACACTTTAATCACTTATAAATAAAACTACACTTTACATTTAACATACACATTTTAACTTCAAGTAATAACTAGCCATTTCTATCAAAATAATATCTAGATAACACAATCCTTGAATTCATGGGATCACTTCCATCTTAGGAGACATAAGAACACATATCATAAATTAAGGCTTAGTTTTGACTAGGAACATTGACCAAACATCTTCCTTAAGACCCTCATTGTGTTCCAAAGACCATAAGACCTCCATGAAACCCTCAAAGTGTTCTTTGACTAGTCCTTGTGGTATTTAAGGCTTTTGCTAGTGGTAATACACACACACTTCTCATTCTTAAGGTGTAAAACACAAAAAGCTCTCCTCCTTCCCCCTCTTAGCTCACGGCTCACTCAAACAACATACCAAATCCTTACAAAATTTTATTTACAACAATTACACACATTCCTACATGATATCTAAGATAAACTAAGATGATTAGAAGGGTTGGTTTAAAGTTTACAAGTGTTAAAGCAAGAAAGTTCAAGGTTAAGGTTCACTTGGATTTAGGGTTTTAGAAGTGTTGTAAGCTTGGGTTTGTCATCTAAACTAGGGTTTAGATATTGTGGTTCATCATATTACATCATCCTAAGGTTATCTAAAACTCTTTATAACTTTACATTTATCATTTTATGTACATATATGTTCTATATAGAAAAATCACCATTAGAAAACTTTAATCATGAAAAAATAAACTTACACTTGTGATCTTGATAATATGGACTCATGGACAAAGTATAGACATTATATATGTATGACATATGATATAAAAGGTTGTGGAAAACTTGTGGTATTTTATTAGATTGAAAAGTATATAAAAACAAGTTTATATAATTAGTTATATAAAAGATATAAAAGGGCTGTTTTGGTTCATATTTTGTGACAACCATATTGTGTTTTATAAAAATAGTACGTCTCATGATGATTCTAAAAAGGTAAGAAACTCAAAAAACTGATTTATAACAAAAAAGATACGGCAAATATACGTTTTACGTTAATACCGGGTTTTATAAATAAATTTTATAAAAAGTTACTGTTCATCAGAGACATTTATTTTTGAAAACATCATTAATATGATAGAACTTTTAAAAACGAAGACGTGCTCGAAAGAATCGCTAAAAATGGAGCTATAACGAATAAAATACGACGTTTACGATAACAAAAACTATAAAAATAAATTTATAAACTGGCGTATACAGTAAAAGTTACTATTCAACAGTAGGTCCAAATTTTGAAAATGTTAAATTATGATAACTTGTCTTAATACGAAAGCATGGACATAAGAAACGTAAGAAACGGGCTTAAAACGAGAAAGTTACACACTATTTTATAACTTGTGCACTATTTCCTGACATGAATAGTGTTGGTTCGTTTTTTTTATAAATTTTTGCGAAACATTTTAGAATCATTTATATAATATTTATACACGTCTTAAACTTTATAAATGTTATTTTACAAAGACAATTGAATTATATATTCGATTATACGAGTTCAAATACACAGATAAAATTTAGCAAATAAATATTATTTCACAAACACAATTAGATGGTGATGTAGCTATATAGACTTATATACGGTATTACCTATTTCATAGTACGTAGTACTTATACGACCGATATCTACTTAGGTTGCTTTCGGACTCGTCCGTGACGTGTTTTACCTATTCGATATTCATTTTCCGTTCACTTCCTAAGGTGAGTTCATAGTCTCGCATTTCAATCTTTTTAATGTTTTATAAACCCGCGAGGGGAATACATGCTCGTTTACAAACTTGTATATTTTACTACAGTACAATTACCTTTCAATACTTTGTGAGTTCATAGCCCCACCTTTTCTCTTTTAATGGTTTTCTTAAACTGTTTTCGGGGTGAGAATACGTGCTCGTTTTACTACATAAACTTATTGATTTCTATACGTAAGCGTTACATGATTATTTTTACTAAAGCTTGATTTGTTTACTACATGATTTGAGATCGTGAATACCTATATTTGAAACCGTGAATTTTAGACATGATTGTTTTACTACGGACACAAGTGTTTTAAACTGTATGCTATCCAGATTATTGCCTGATTATTATTGCCTAAGTTACCACAGTGCCAATTAAGTCCCTAATATCATGAACCGTCAATTGCTATTATAGTGAGCGCTAGTGTTGTGGATAGATCTATCGGGACTAACAATCCCCACCGGAAATTTATGGTCACAAGTTGATCATGGTGCATTTAACATTTAGAGGAACTGTAGGCTGTTTTGGCAGACACCCTACCTATTTGGGGCAGACATACAGTTAAGGCTTCGGGGTCATGAGCTTAGTGCAATAATATATACTTAGACTTGGTGAATTTGTTTCCCTTGTCTACTTTACTTGTTTTGGACTTCGGAATACGTACTTAGTCCGCCATCACTTAAATCTTGTGGTCCACTAAACTGTTTAATTATATCAGTATTTCTTGACTTATTGAATCACTACCTGGATTTCTGAACCGATACTTTGAAATGTTGTAACGCTACTTTTTCTACTGAAAATTTACTTAAATTATTTCAACACTGCTTTTACTTAAACCTATGAATTCACCAACATTATTGTTGTCGTTTTAGCATGTATTTTCTCAGGTTACTGTTTGCTAGTGGAGCATTGGGAGCATTTGAGTCGCGCGAATATGTTTTTGAAGGGTTAATAACCTGTATACCATTCGACAAACGTTTTAAACAAAATGTTTCTATTGCATTATAAATGGGATCCTTTGTAAACTCTGATTTTAATATAACGAATGTGAAATTTATTTAAACATCTCTTTTGAGGTCGTTTTCTGTGACTTGTGTTTTGTGCCCTAAAGTAGCACCCCAATGTTACTATTCCGCTGCGTTACCAGATTTTGGGGATGTTACAGATTGGTATCAGAGATGAAGTCATAAAGAACTAGGTCGTTTTCAAAACCTAGACTATGACCATGTTTTTCAGAATTTAGAGTCTCTCCCTGTTTTATCCGATATCCGCGCGCGCATACTCCCTGATTCATTATAAGCTTTTTTTTTGCCTCTTTACTACTATTACATGGATGATGAATATTTAACACTAGGCTATGATTTCACTCTCTTACGTCTATCTTATGACGTCTTACTATTTAGCTTATATCGGTCCGTTATATAAATATTGATCACTTTGATTTTTGCGTACTTTCTGATTTCTCATTTACTCCCTTGAGCGTCAATTCTGGTATTATATAAGGATACATATATATGGGCTAATTTCTTCTTGATCTCTTACGATGAACTTCGATCATTTATGCGACTTTACTTTATTTCCTTTGATGATATCAAAAATTTGGCATATTTTGTAAATTCCACTAGTTACTTTACCATTCGACTCCGAGTTAGAACACTCTTCTTATGATTTTGAATCGCACATGTTGTTTCGTAATCCATCGTTTGAAGTCTTCCAGTTGATGGGAGTACGAAAATTAACTTTTCACCTCATACGTGTCACCTTGGAGCACCTACCTTTAAGAACACGACTCTTTACGTTCATTTTGTTGATTGAATAATTTTTTACGTTCATTTTCTTTGACTGCTTCTGCGTTCGTTCAGATATTCTTTATACTTGTTATGACCTATCACTTTACAAACAATCTCGATGTCAACCCATAAATCATTTTGCTACCATTTTGTTGTCACCCTATGAGCTACTTCACGTTCACTTTATTGACTATTTTATTACGTTATAAAACTCTTTGATACCATTTCGTACACCACACTATTTTGACGAAAATGAGCATTTTCATCGTTGGCCCTCAAATATACATAGCCTAATCACCTATGTATATTTGGTGCATAGACTGATTACCTATGCATTCGGGAAAGACCATGTCATGGTGAGAGTAGTCACCTTAAAACCTACACCTCTTTATCAACACAAATCCGGAGGAAATTTCCGCATCTTTTCACTGAACCCGTACCTTCTTCAGGTGTTGCGACCTGAGCCTTGAGGACAAGGCTCTTCTAACCGGAGGAGACTGTAACAATTCGTATTTTAGATCAATGGACGACGTCATATAATTCACTAATTTTTTTTCTAGTACGCGTTTACTTTTAATTCTTATTACATATTTAAATCGCGTAAGCTAAAAATCAACATTTAACGTAAACGGACACCAAACAAATTAAAGTTTTCATCAAGCAAACGTTATATTATTTTACGAAATTAATAATTAACTCTTTATATTTATTTTTATCGGTTACGTAAAGTGTTTACGTTTCGCGATAAATTACGTTTAGGCATTCCCGGAACCACAAAAATTAATCTACGCTTCAACAAATACCCATTATTATTTTTCAATGCTCAAGCTTATAAAACTTTACCCATGGTTGTTAATTGGGACGCCACACATAAAAAGGAAATATCCAAGACTTATCAAATTTCAAGTATACACTTTAATCACTTATAAATAAAACTACACTTTACATTTAACATACACATTTTAACTTCAAGTAATAACTAGCCATTTCTATCAAAATAATATCTAGATAACACAATCCTTGAATTCATGGGATCACTTCCATCTTAGGAGACATAAGAACACATATCATAAATTAAGGCTTAGTTTTGACTAGGAACATTGACCAAACATCTTCCTTAAGACCCTCATTGTGTTCCAAAGACCATAAGACCTCCATGAAACCCTCAAAGTGTTCTTTGACTAGTCCTTGTGGTATTTAAGGCTTTTGCTAGTGGTAATACACACACACTTCTCATTCTTAAGGTGTAAAACACAAAAAGCTCTCCTCCTTCCCCCTCTTAGCTCACGGCTCACTCAAACAACATACCAAATCCTTACAAAATTTTATTTACAACAATTACACACATTCCTACATGATATCTAAGATAAACTAAGATGGTTTGAAGGTTTGGTTAAGCCTTTACAAGTGTTAAGCAAGAAAAATGGAAGATTAGGGTTTAGGGTTTCAAGATCTTGCAAGCTACTCGTAAAGTTTACCACAATACAATATACCTGACTATTTTACCAAAGCTCAATTTGTCTACTACCTGATTTGAGATCATTGAATACATATACTTTGAAAACCTTGAATTTTGAACAACATGATTGCTTTTCTTCGGACACAAGTGTTTTAAACTGTATGCTATCCAGATTATTGCATGATTATTATTACCTAAGTTACCACAGTGCCAATTAAGTCCCTAATATCATGAACCGTCAATTGCTATTATAGTGAGCGCTAGTGTTGTGGATAGATCTATCGGGACTAACAATCCCCATCGGAAATTTATGGTCATAAGTTGATCATAGTGCATTTAACATTTAGAGGAACTGTAGGTTATTTTGGCAGACACCCTACCTATTTGGGGCATACATTCAGTTAAGGCTTCGGGGTCATGAGCTTAGTGCAATAATATATATACTTAGACTTGGTGAATTTGTTTCCCTTGTCTACTTTACTTGTTTTGGACTTCGGAATACGTACTTAGTCCGCCATCACTTAAATCTTGTGGTCCACTAAACTGTTTAATTATATCAGTATTTCTTGACTTATTGAATCACTACCTGGATTTCTGAACCGATACTTTGAAATGTTATAACGTTACTTTTTCTACTGAAATAGTACTTAAATTATTTCAACAATGCTTTTATTTAAACCTATGAATTCACCAACTTTATGTTGACCGTTTTAGCATGTATTTTCTCAGGTTATTATTTTGCTAGCTGAGCATTAGGAGCATTTGAGTCGCGCGGATATATTTTTGAAGGCTTAATAACTTGAGTATCATTCGACAAACGTTTTAAACCAAATGTTTTCTATTGCATTATAAATGGGGTCCTTTGTAAACTCTAATTTTAATATATCAAATGTGAAATTTATCTTAAACGTCTCTTTTGAGGTTGTTTTCTGTGACTTGTACTTTGTGCCTTGAAGTCGCACCCCAATGTTACTATTCCGCTGCCATCTGATTTTGGGGGTGTGACATGATTGAAGGTGTTAGGTGTTATAAATTCAGTTGTAATTTTGTCTAGTTTCCTGAATATACACCATATAATTGGTATTATTAAGGTCAATCTTGACCTACTTCTTAAAGAAGCAAGGAATCCTGATTCATTAAACCTAATAGTAGGTGTATATCTTGTACCACACTTTTTGCTGGGTTTATATCACCTTATGTCTGTTTTCTTTGTTTGGTGTTATTTTGTTTTCATTATGGTTGAAGGTTATAAGCCTTCTAAGAACAAGGGTCAAACCTATGGTTCTTAGGAGAATAATATTGATCAGTATAATCCATTATTCTTGCATAGTAATGACAATAATGGTATACCTATAATCAGTTTTAAACTTGAGGGTACTGAAAATTATAAGGTTTGGAAAGGTGCAATAATTATTGCTATTCATACAAAAGATAAACTTGTTTTATAAATGGGAAACTAAAAAGACCTGAAGAGGAAGGTTTTATGCAAGAACAATGGGATAGATTTAATTCTGTGATGCTTAATTGGATTCTTAGATGTGTTTCTCAAGATGTGTTAATGGGACAAGTTTTTTCTAAAATTGTCTGGGATGAATTAGAAGAAACCTATAGTAAACAAGATGCTTTTGTGATCTTTAACATGCATTTTAAGATTCATTCTTTGTCTCGGTCTTTATCTCTCTTATTTTAGTATTATCATAAATTCAATGCTTTATGGAGGCAGTATAACTCCTTTGTCAATCTGTCTGACTGCATTTGTGGAAACTCATAAAAGTTAAAGAAACACAATCAACTTCTAAAGTTGATGCAGTTTCTTATGGGGCTTGATGAGGTTTATGCTCCAATTAGAAGTATAATCCTTACTACAGACCCTATACCTAATATTAAGGGTGCTTTTGCTAATTTGTCTAGAGATGGGTCTCATAGGAGTACTTAGTCTTATAATGTGTCTAAATTTGGTAGTGCTGCTTTTGTGGCAAGAACTAATAATATAAATAATAACTGGTCTGGTTCTAATAATCAGCCCAGAAGGCTTAATAGACCTAATCTTTTTTGTACTCGCTGCAATATGAATGGTCATACTACTGATAGATGTTTTGAGCTTGTTGGATATCCTCCTAATTTTAAAAAGAATATTAATACTAATAGAGTTTCTATAAGTAAAAATGTTGTTTCATGAAATAAAGATCAATTTGTTGGTTCATCTAACTCATTCACAGATGATCAGTATAAAAGGTTGATGGCTCTTATTAGTGAAAAATCTAGTTCTAGCAGTATGCCTGCAAACAATGCAGGTATTAATTGTGTGATAAGTTTTTGTTCTTCTAGGTTTTTTAATCATAATTCTAACATAAGTTCTTATAAGGTTTATATTGGTTGGATTATTTATTCTAGTGCAAGTCAATATATGACTTATGTTATTCTTAATATGTTTAACATTGTTGATGTGTCAAAGCTAAACATGACTGTTGGTCACCCCAATGGTACAAAAGCTTTTGTGATACATGTTGGCAGTCTTAAACTTAATGATAAGATTGTGATTCATAATGTGTTAGTGGTGCCAGGCTATCAAGTTAACATTCTATCTGTGCACAGTTTAATTAAGGATAATAAGTTTAGAGTCATTTTTTTATGAAGATACTTATGTGATTCAAGATTATGCTCTAAGGACCCAAGTGGGGATTGGTAATGAGAGTAATGGGATGTAATTTCTAAATATAGGTAAAAAACTGGTTAATAATAACATACGAGTTTGTTGTTTATCTAAGTGTATATGGCATAACAGACTTGGTCATCCATCTGACCAAGTTCTGTACATTCTTAAACACAAACTTAACTTTGAAACCAATTATAAAATGGATCTCTGTGAGGTCTGCCATAAGGCAAAACAAACTAGAGAACCTTTTTCAATTAATGATCATCAAACCAATGATCTTGGTGAGTTGGTTCATTTGGATGTATGGGGTCCATACAAAGTTCAAAGTAGGGAGGGTTATAAGTAATTTTTAACTCTGGTTGATGATTATACAAGGTCTGTTTGGGTATTTTTGTTGAGGGGGAAAGATGAAAGTATGGAGGGTTATAAGTACTTTTTAACTCTCGTTGATGATTATACAAGGTTTGTTTGGGTATTTTTGCTGAGGGGGAAAGATGAAGTGTTTTCCAACATCACTACTTTTTATAGTTTGATTAAAAATCAATTTAATAAAATTATTAAGGTTTTTAGAAGTGATAATGGAACTTAATTTGTAAATCATAACATGGTTAATTTTTGTAATGAAAATGGTATTTTTCATCAAACTTCATGTGCATACACCCCTCAATAGAATGGTATAGCAGAAAGAAAACTTAGGCATTTGTTAAATGTTGCTAGGTCCCTCATGTTTCAAGCGGGATTCCTTTAAACATGTGGTCTGAGTGTGTTCTAACTGTTGTCTACTTAATTAACAGGACCTCAAGCTCTGTTCTGTCTGGAAAGTCTCCTTATGAAATGATTTTTAAAACTGAACCAAATCTCTCTCATTTAAAAGTTTTTGGATGTTTATGTTTTTCTATTATGTTGAATAATACTGATAAGTTTTCTTCTAGGTTTGAAAAATATGTGTTGGTTATTCTTTTGATAAAAAAGGATATAAGTTGTTTAGTTTGGAAACCAAGAAGGTTTTTTACTCAAGGGATGTTAAGTTTTATGAGACTATTTTTCCTTTCAAAAACAGTTCAAAAAATAAAGATTATGATCTTGAGCTAAAAAATCTTAATGGTTGGAATTTTTTCAATACTGACCTAGAAGATAATTTATCAAATAAACCTTATGTTGATAGGAGATATAGTAGGTCTGACATAGGTAAAGGCACAAACCAATTATCACAAAGAGGTACTGAAAATACTGGTAATGCTAGAAGGGGTGATGAGGGATACCTTGATGACAGCATACCAGTAGAAGCAGACTGTGATAATTTGGAGAGTGCAATACCTTATTACAATAATAGTGAATCTGAGGGTGATGACACATCTTATAAAGAATTTAATGATCAATTTCAATGTCCAGTTTTAAATCATCCACACAGTCAGGGTGTTAGTCTAAGGAGATCAACTAGAAAAACAAGTATGCCTGCAAAATTAAGTGATTTTGATGTTAATACTAAGGTTAAATATAATATTGACAGACAAGTGAATTACTCTAAGTTGAGTGTTGAGAATTTTAACTTTTCTACCAGTCATAATAAAATTAGTGAGCCTAAGACATATAGTGAGGTTGTTAGTGATATTAGGTGGATTGAGGCAATGAATCAAGAGATGGAAGCCTTAAATAGAAATGGTACTTAGGTAATAACTAACTTACCTATTAGTAGAAAACTAATAGGAAGTAATTAGGTATTCAAGGTTAAATATAAGTCTAGTGGTGAAGTTGAGAGGTTTAAATCCATATTAGTGGCTAACGGTTTTAATCAGAAAAAGGGTATTGATTATAAGGAGATGGTTTCTCCTGTTGTCAAGATTATGACTGTTAGATGTTTACTTTCTATAGTTGTCTATAACAGTTGGCCTATATATCAATTAGATATTAATAATGCCTTCTTATATGAAGAGTTGGTAGAGGATGTTTACATGAAACTTCTTGAAGGTTATTTTAATAAGGATGATAACAGAGTGTGTAAGCTTGTTAAGTCTCTTTATGGCTTGAAACAAGCTCCAAGAAAATAGAATGAGAAACTTACATCGGTTTTACTTGAAAATAATTTCATTCAAACCAAAATTGATTTTTCATTATTTACAAAAAACAAGAATGGTGTTTTTATTACAATTCTTGTTTATGTAGATGATATTGTTGTAACTGGGAACAATGTTGATGAAATAAAAAAGGTAAAAGAGTTTCTTAGTTCCAAATTTCTTATAAAAGATCTTGGTAAACTAAAATACTTCTTGGGTATAGAAGTTTTAGAATCAAAAGGGAATTTGTATCTGACTCAAAGGAAGTATTGTTTGGAAGTTTTAGATGAGTTTGGAATGCTTTCATGTAAACCTTGTGGTACTCCTATTGAAACTAAATAGAGTACTACAAAGTCGGGAAAGGTTGTTGTGGATAGTCCTCTTAACCGTATTAACAATTATCATAAACTTGTTGGTAAATTAATCTACCTTACACATACAAGGCCTGATATTAGTTATGCAGTTCATGTACTAAGTTAGTTTATGCATGCTACATTATAATCTTACTTAAAACTTGCCTTTAGAGTTTTGAGATATTTAAAGAATGCTCATGGCAAGGGTATTCTTTTGTGAAAGATAAAGAATTTGACTTAAGTGTGTTTCTTGATTCAAAATGGGCTAAATGTAAGGCTACCAGAAAGTCTGTGACTGGTCACTTAGTGTTTTTGGGTAAAAGTTTGGAAAAGCAAAAAACAGTCAATGTTTGCTAAGTCTTCTGTTGAAGCATAATACATAGCAATGAATACTGTAACTTGTGAGATAATTTGGATTTATAAAATCTTGTCTGAACTTAATGTTCAAATCTCTCTCCCAGTTCCAATACATTGTGATAACAGTTATGCAATTCAAATTGCAGCAAACCCAGTTTTCCATGAGAAAACAAAACATTTTAAGATAGAATTGTTTTTCTTAAGGGAAAAAGTTACCGCAACTGTGGTTAAAACTATAAAAGTAAAATATGTTGACAATGTTGCTGACATTTTTCCAAAGGGTTTAAGTATCCAGGATCATAATAAGTTTTGTGATATGTTGGGTCTGTTTGATATGTACAATAGCTAGTTTAAGGAGGAATGTTAAAAGATATAAATAAGCTCTTGTTATATTCTGGTTTGAGTATGACACGTATTCAATATCTCAGGGGCTAAAAGGTAAATATTTCTTTTGTTATTTTGCTTTGTTTCTATTATTTATATTGCAGGGACTGAAGAGGTAACATTTGAACGTTGAAGGACAGAAGGAGTTATGGTTTGTTTCTTAGCTGAGTATATATACTCTGATATCTCCAGGATTAGGGTTAATCGTTCATTGTGTTTCTCTCTCTAGTTTAATATTTCTCTCTATATATTCTTTGTTAATCTTTCTCAATTTGTGAGAAAGATTTAGGGTTTGTGATTGTAGATTTTCTTTCATTCTTTGTAATGTATGAACTCAAAATCAAATAACACATTTGAAGTGTTAGTCTGATGTTGTGAATAAAAGATTAAAGGGGTAGTTGGTTGAATTCATAAAATTGTGTTAAACTTGATCTTTGTATACTTTTCCACACTTAAAAAAAATTCAAACTACAAGACAAAAATCCATAAGTGTCATTGATGAGGTGTAATTTTATACACTTTTTCGGGGTCATTTAACACCTATAATCATGCAAAAATGCTTAAAATACGTGCTTAATTGTTTCTTTTTGCATTTTTTGCACTTGCAAGACATTTAGAGAAAATACACATGACTTGAGCTCTATTTTGGAAGAAACAGGATAAGATTACAATTTTACACAAAAGAAGGCTTGAAGAATTACTCACAAAAGATGGAGACGGCGTCAGGAATACTTGCGATGCCGACTAGATTATCAAGCGACCGCGTTACAGAATTTGTGACGGCTTCTGGATTGTATCCATCATAAAGAAACCCTAAGAAGATTTATGGCGCGACGGCGTCAGGATTTATTGCGACGTCGTCGCGGATTCTTTTCTTATAAATACAAACTCGATTTTAGGGTCTTATATAGCACATTAGGAGTGGAGTTTAGTAGAGAACGATTTGTAGCTGACTTTGGAAGTATTTTAGGGTTTTCCAACCCTTTTTGTACCTTCCCTAATTGCTTGTTTCAATATAGTAAAGTTCTTTTATCCTTTAATCTTTCAATATGTCTTATTGTTTGATAGGTTATTATGCTTTGCTTATCTTTAACATGCTAGGCTAGATCTCATTAGTGATCGATTATGATTGCATGTGAATTGGTATGTAGATCCTAATAATATTTTTTCTTGATTGATGTGTGTGCATGTTTAGACTCTAGAACCCTAGTTACTTAAGTGTATCAAAGATCTAGAGCGGCATGATTGTGTAGAAAGGATTCCATCAGTAATAGTCTTCATACTACCTTACCCATCTATGGATGATCCCCTTTAAGTATTTTAATATGCGTCTATCCCCCTAGGGGCCTTGTAACATTCTTCATACTACCTTACTTGTGCGTTTCCCTAGCAAGGTATCACGTAGACGGCGTTTTCGTGTAATTCGTCATTCTTCTCGAAAATACTTACACATACATCTCAAGTGTGACAAGGCAATAGAGTTAGGAGAAGCATACTAAGGATCATGCATGATTAAGTAAACACTTCTCTTTTATCATACGAATTCTCCACATTAGATTAGTTTAGTTATTAGATAATTAGTTTAAACAAACCCCCTTTAAACCCGAGATTTAAATTGCTTTCATAAAATATAAAAATACAAAAATATTCTTCTTTCAACCTGTAGACCTTAGTTACATCTAGTTCGGACCTTCACACGCTATTCCCCTAGAGAACGATAACAACCCCCGTGTCTTGCCTATACTACTCTACAACGGTTAAGTACACTACCTAGGGAGTTGTAAAACTTAGTGAAGTTTTGCCACCTCATCAAAGTTTTTGGCGCCACTGCCGGGGAATAGTATAGATTCCGAATTTTATTTAGGTTAGATCTACTCGCTTGAATCCTTTCAAGTGAGATTTTTATTCTTTGTCATTAGCTTTCTTGT
Organism: Tanacetum coccineum; assembly: GCA_026074375.1. Classification (NCBI taxonomy): domain Eukaryota; kingdom Viridiplantae; phylum Streptophyta; class Magnoliopsida; order Asterales; family Asteraceae; genus Tanacetum; species Tanacetum coccineum. Next base: position 65,786 of record BQNB010012529.1, read on the forward strand.
AGTCTATCTTTTCTTTGTGCCCTTTGTTTTTAAATCTTTTTGTTGACCTTTATGGAAAACGAAAATCAAATTCACCACCACCACCCGATGTTCCAACCTCAATCTTATCTGAAAAAGTTCTTAAACTCAACTCAATTCTTGAATCACTAGGTTTAATTCCCTTATCGTGTTGCTCTGGAATTGTTTGTAAGAAAGAAAAAGATAGCGATGTGATGCTCGTCGAACTAATTAAGAATAATCATTGCCCTAGTAATGAAGAGTTGGAGGAAGATGATGATGTCTTAGGAGAAGAAGAATTTTGGGTAGATCACTTTGATAAATTTCCAACTAGGAGCAAATTAGCATATCATAAGTACTTAATGTGTGCCCCAATTCCATCTATGTTCTTGGGGACCCTGTATTGTAGAGGAGAACCCCTTGAAACCTTAAGATTACAATGGCATATGGGGAACATACCATGTGGAAGATGCTTACATGACCTAATATTCCCCCTGAAACTTATGACCTAGAACCCTTTATAATTGGATAATGACAAACCCACTCAAACCTAGGAAAGATTCTAAGAGTCCTAGTGGAATTAGCAACTTCACGGGAAGAGTTAGAGGAATGCCTATCTTCGTAGGGAATTTAACATATGCCTCAGATTTCATGATTGTGGAAGATATTAGTTCGGTTATTGATCCTAGGATGTCACCGGTTGTTTTAGGAAAGCCTTTTGTTGAACTATCCAACATGACTTATGATTCATCATTAGGAGTAGCGAAGTTCACAAATGGGGAGGATGATATTGCTTATAAGATGCCTCACAAGATAGAGCAATATGACTCGCTTTCGGATATGGAAAAGGAAAATACAGAAACTGTTTACTTTAGGAACGAGGAGGATAAGAGAAAAGGAGTTGAGTATGTAATGGGCAAAATACTAGTTTTACAAAGATGATTAGAACTAGGTCCCGAATACAAACCGGACCCAAAGAAAGTATTAGTGTGGATGTGATTTGAACGACCAAGGAGGAGTCACGTAAGGAATAGGGCTCAGAGTCTAGCTAAAAGACTATTTAATAAACAAAAGCACTTATTGGAAGGCAACTCAATCTTTTAATTTCTTGCAATTTAGGTGTGTCATGTGTGTTTTAATTCTTTATTGTTTATTTTAATTGTTTGAAAATAATTTTGTAATCATGATTGTCTTGATTTTAACCTCGTCCTAATCTCAATCAAATGTATTTTGCATAATAAGTGTAGAAAAAATATCCGGTTCATAAAAACCATTTCAAACATGTTAAAAAAATAATTTAGATTAATCCGCGTCTTGTGTGTTTGTTCAAGTCATATGATTGTGTTAATAAATTATGTGGTTTTTGGAGTAAATTTTTACAGAAAATACTAATGGGACTTGCGTGCAGAAATTTTTCAAGAAAAGAAAGAAAATCTCTTTATAGCATGTGGAGACGGCGTCAGGATTTTCCGGACGGCGTCGCCACCCTGCTATAGTAAAATCCGTATTTTTTTCTAATTTTTAAAAATTTTGTATAGTTTTCGGAATTTGTAATTTGCTTAAAACCTGCAGGAAAGCACAATACATTAACACATTCATCTTGTCCTTTATTTGTTTTCGTAGAGTTAAAAACCCTAAATCATATAGTTGTATTTATCATTCCGTCAATTTTACGCTATAGTTGTATCTTGGATTTGTATGTTATATTTGATGAGGAGAAGCCCGGGAGTTCTTAGGAGTTTCATGTGGACAATTCTTGAATGACGATTTAGCCAGGATCATTTGTTTCTTCTCCATCATTGAGCAAAACCAGGGGAGTAGTAGTTCTTTCGCTCTTTTTCTTTTCCCTTTATTCGTCTACGGGTACTTTGTGGAACATTGGGGACAATGTTCATAATAAGTGTAGGGGGAAATAAAAGCCTTAGAAACTATTCTTTCGTTTGTCTTTGCTTTGTCTCTAAAATGATGAGTAATATATCAAAAGATAGCGTAGAAGGTAGTTTTGACCCAAATTTAAAAATTTTATGGCACATACCGGTGAAACTAAGTACTAGTAGCGTCTCATTGGATAGGGAATTATATGATTAGCCAAAAAAACCCTACCACTCAAAAAAATTTCCACCCCCAAATTGTGAGGTTCGCCCCTAGATCTTTAAGAATTCGGGTATCCATCTTTGATACTCAAGATAATTTATACCTTTAGCTTTATCGAATTAAAGAAAGAGCAATTGCATGTGTCGCGTTCATGGATGTGTCCGTGCACGTGTGATTTTGTCACCTTTTCTGGAGCATTGGTATCAGTTTTAAATTATATGAGAGTGTATCAGTAGTGTATTAAATTCTAGAACTTGCTTTAGTAATGCATCCCGAGACCGCATAGTGAGTATTAGGATTTACTAAATGATAAGAGGCACTAGGATTAACCTATGTTTTAAACATGTAATTGTTATTATGGTCACCTCGACTATATAACTATCCCACACCCTTGCCATGCACTCATTTTTTGTGCAGGATTCCCCTAGTGAAACCCTCCGAGCATTTTCTTTTCATGGTTCTCGTAATTTTTTGGTAGATGCCGGATTGTTAATGAAGAGCATTGTTTACCCTTAAACCAATTGTTACACCCAAATCTCCTTATCCTACCTTGTATGTACTCGTTTTTAGTACATTATTGTTTAACCCAAGTTAATTATTTGAATACACGGTTGCTAAGTCTTTATCCTTGTAAATACAGTTTGGGACGATTGGGATTCATGGTAGTATTTGTTTTGCAGAAGAATGGGGAAGAAAAGTTAAGTCAATACCCCATATTTGTTTTATAGTCTCTATGTTATGTTGATCCACCTCAACTCGGGACATTAGATTAGTTCATGTATCAAGTATGTAAAAGCTCAAGTGTAGGGGTGTATCTATAAACCCCAAGTGATGTTATGAAAAAAAGAGAAAAAAAAAGAGTTTGATGTAAAGTTGTGTAGAGTTTGTATATCTTTGTCCAAGTGGTCGAGTCTTTGGCTTAGCAACCATATCAACGTGTATTCTTATAAATGATTAACTCACCACTTCACCCCAAATTCACCCAAAAAAGTCACTACCCAAATATTTCCTATCCGTGGCCGTTTCCATGTTTATCATATTACACCTACACCTCACAACCCTTTAAAGACCTCTTTGATAGTAACTTTTAGTACTTATGCTTAGCGATGGAGGTTTGATCCTTTATTAAGCCTATGGTAATTTGTATGCTATGACAGGTAATGAGTGTTAAATTTTCCGTTTCCCATATTATTATAATTCATTATACACCCGAGAGAAAGAGAGAATCCAAACACTTATTGTGAGGTGCTAGTGTATAATTTTTGTGCTTCTAGTTACGAAGTCAAATTGGTTGTGCCATTGATGATGTGTCATTTTATACACTTTTCCGGGGCCGTTTAACCCCCTAAATCATGTGTTTATGCCCAAAATAGGTACTTAATCGTTCTTTTTTAGGTATTTTGCATTTGGAAGGCATTTAGAAGAAATACACGTGACTTGGGCTCATTTGGAGAAGAAACGGACAAGACTACGAACCTACACCAACATTGCTCCAGTGGCCTGAGACGACGTCACAGATACGACGTGACGCCGTTACCATAAAGATCAAGACGGCGTCACGAGATTCCACGACGGCGTCAGAGCATACGACCCAGCCCATTATCTAGAATATTCTCTTTCATGACGGCGTCACGATTAAAATGCGACGCCGTCACATCGTTTTTCCTATATATACAAACCCGAATTTAGGGTTTTGAGTGTGTAACTTTAGAATAAAAAGAGGGTACGAACCGTAGTTCGTTTAGCAGCTGTTAAGGACGAATTTAGGGCGATTTTAGGGCCTCAAAACCCTATTGTACTTCCTTCAATTCATGTTTTAATCAAGTAAGATTATCTTAATCATTCAATATGTCTATGTGTTGTTTGATTCATTATTGTTCTTGCTTTACTTATAACATGCTTTGGCTAACCTTCTACTGTGGTTTATTTATGATTGTATGAAACCTAGAATGTAGATTTGTGGTGTTGCTTCTTGTGATGGATGTGCATGTTAGGTCTTAGAAAACCAGCTTTTGTCTGTATCGCTGTTGATATGTCTAGGGAAATATGATTGTGTAGAAAGGATACCATTGGGTACAGTATTATACACCTTGCCCCTTATTGGCTAATCACTCTTAATATATTTTTAATGAATTTATATACCTTAGGGCTTTAATAGTCTTTCTACTACCTTACTTGTGCGTTGCCTTAACGGAATATTAAATAGACGGCGGGTTCGTGTAATTCGTTCATGACTTAGGAAATAATTACATAGATCATCACAAGTGTGACAAAGCAACAACACTAGGAGAAGCAATCTAGGGAGTAATACATGATTAAATAAACACAATCTTTTATTATATTGTTATCACCAGTAGCTTAGTTTATTTAGTTTAATAGCTAAAACCAAAACCACCTCTCCAATATATGATTTTACATGCTTTCATAAAATATAAAAACACAAAAAGAATCTTCTCTCAACCCCCAAAATTCTGTTAGACCGTGATCAAGCCTTCCCAACCTATTCCCCTAGAGAACGATAACAACCCCCGAGTCTTGCCTATACTACACTACAACGATTAGGTACACTGCCTAGGGAGTTGTAAAACTTCTTGTAGAAGTCCTTACGACAACCGCAATCAAGTTTTTCGCGCCGCTGCATGGGGAATAGTTAGGTATTGATCATAGTTTAGCTTAGTTTTACTTGCTTGAATCCTTTCAAGTAAGATTTAATTTCCGCATATTAGCTTTCTTGTAGTCTATCTTTTCTTCGTGTTATCTGTTTCGTAACCCATTCTCGTCAACCACCATGGGAGACGAGGATCCTATCCGCACTCTAGGAAACTACTCTAAACCTAGCCATGAGGGCTATAGGAATACCATCGAGCTCCCTGTAAGGAAAAACATGGTACCTCTTCGATCCGACACCATTCGGTTGGTGCAAAACGGATGCTCATTCCACGGACTTCGTTCCGAGGATCCAAACCAACACCTTAAGGATTTCCTTAAACTTGTGGACTCACTTGACCTTTACGGTGAAAATAGGGAAAGAACGCGCCTGCGTTTATTTTAATTTTCCCTTCGCGATCAAGCTACCAATTGGCTTGAACGCCTTCCAGCATGATCCATCACCACATGGGAGGATCTTACCACCTGAATCCTTGCTCAATTCTTTCCACCGGGAAGGACCGCAAAATTCCGCAATGATATCCTGATGTTCCAACAACATCATGGAGAATCTCTATCCAAAGCATGGACTCGTTTTAAGGACTTACTCCAAAAAGTCCCTCATCATGGCATTGACCTTTGGCTCCAAGTCTAAATTTTTTATGACCATGTTAATCCCCTTACAAGACGAACCATTGACCAATCGGCCGATGGTAAGCTTCATGACCGAAACGCCAAAGAATCTTGGGCATTATTAGAGGACCTCGCCCTCTATGACAATGAAAGTTGGAACGACCCAAGGGATTTCGCTAAGCCAGTCAAGGCAGTCGCATTGCCTCAAGATGTCCCAAGTACATCTGACTACTGTCTAATCGAGCTTGAAAATCAAGTTCAACACTTGATGGAAGCTCATCTTTCTCTAACACAACCTACCCAAGTAAACAAAATCACTACTTCATGTGAGATCTGCAGTGGTCCCCACGACACTCAGTATTGCATGAAAGACCCCGAACAAGCCTTTGTTGAATACGCATCCTCGCGTACCGATGAAGCGGGAGGTAAGTGGTATACCTTCAAGCCTGAGCAAAATAATCTTGGTGACACCTACAATCCATCATGGAGAAGTCACCCAAACCTTAGGTGGAGACAACCCCAAAATTCTCAAAATAATTTTTCAAACCCACCTAACCAGTTTTAACCCAACGGTTCATTCTAAAGCCGTTCCTTCAACAACAATCCTCAACCTTTCAACAATCAATCAAATATGGAAGGATTGGTATCCAACTTCATGGTATCTCAAGATGCTAGATTGTCCAAGTTTGAAGCCGATTTCAAACAACAACAAAGCGAGATGACCAACAAAATCGACACTGTGTTGAAGGCCATCACTGGTCGAATAGCGGGAGCACTACCTAGCGATACGGTTAAGAACCCGAAACTGAGCAGTTATCTAGTTTTGTCTGCTCGTTCTTACCCAACTAAAGACCCGCAATGCTCAACTCAAACCCACGGTTCAATCAACGCCATCACAATCCATATCGAGCAACATAACGCCTCTTATGATGACGAAGAAAAAAAAGAATAAGGAAGAAGAGGACAACCCGGAAAATATCCACGTCAATCCTCCTACACCACCCGATCCATCCGTTACATTCATCACCGAAAAAGTCCTTAAATTCAATTCATTCTTCAAATCACTCGGATTGGTTCCTCCATCATCCAACACTGAACTCATTTGCACCAAAGAGGAAGATGGCGACGTGATGTTTATTGAGATAAGGATGACAATTCCCGCATGGAGGAACCCAAAGCAAGAGAGCGAGAAGTAGATTATTTTGACATACTCCCAACTAGAAGTGAACTCACATATCACAAGTACCTCATGTGTGGCCCAATCCCTTCAATATTTCTACAAAACCCCATCATTATGGAAGGATGCCCTTCAAACCTCAAGATATCATGCAACATTAGGCATGTGCATGTAGAGAAAGCCTATATTGACCTTAACTCCCCTCTAAATATCATGACTCGAATGATGTATAATTGGATCATAAGGAGAAAACTCAACCCTAGGGAAAATGTAAATGGAGGAGTTAGCAGTTTCACAGGAAGGATTAAAGGAATGCATGTCTTCGTAGGAAACTTTACTTATACCGTAGACTTCATGATTATTGAGGATATTAGCTCAATTATAGACCCTAGGCTGTCACAAGTAGTGCTAGGGAAACCTTTTGTGGAAATATCTAACATGGCTCACGACCCACAAGAAGGAGTAGTTAGGTTCACCAACGGAAGCAATGAAGTTGCCTATAAGATGCCCCATAAGATAGAACAATACGACTCATTGTCAAACTTAGAAAAAGAGCAAACAAAATCAGTCTACCTTAGGAACGAAGAAGAAAAGAGGAGAGGAGTAGATTATGTAATGATCAAAATATTAGGATTTTACAAAGAATGCCTAGAGCTCGGACCCGAATACCTCACTGGAATGGATGATGAAGGAGAAGTCACGTAAGGACGTGTGACTTTGAGTCTAGCTACAAGACTCGTAAAATAAAGAAAAGCGCTTCTTAGGAGGCAACCTAATATTTACTTTTCCCGCACATTAGGAGTGTCTTGTGTTTTATTCTTTTCATTTTATTCTATCATGTTCGAACTCTATCTTGTAATCATGCTTTGTATTGTTTTTAACCTCGTCTTAATTTCAATCAAAGGTATTTTGCAAACAATAAGTGTAGGGGAATTTATCCGGCTTTTGAGCCAAATTCAAACATGTTAAATGAATTGTTTAGATTAATTCGCGTCAGTTTCGAGTCATATGAGTAAATTGTCAAATCTCAGGTTTTATGCAGCTATTTGTACAGGAATTAACTTATGGAATCAAGTGCAGGAAATTTTTCATCAAAAACAAAATTTTCGTTTTCACAAAACGTGGAGACGGCGTCACGATTTACACGCGACGCCGTCACCACGACACCTGTGACGGGGTCAGGATTTTCCTGACGGCGTCAAACGCCCAGGTCCAGAAAACTTAAAGTTTTTAATTATTTTTGAAAATAAAACTTGCATAACATTTAAAATATGAAATCTTCTGTTATAAACCTGCAAAACCGATAAGTTTGACAATTCTCTCATCCTATCTTTACTGCTTTATCGAGTCAAACCCTAAATTCATATTGTATATTTGTATATCGCACATTTTATGCTTGGTATAGTTGTCTTTGTCTTTGATTACAGGTTATATTTGATGAGAAGAAGCTTGGAAGTTCTTAGGAAGTTTCATTAGATGACTCTTGGAGGACGATTTAACCAGTTATCTCATGTTTCTTCTCTATTATTGAGCAAACCATAGGAGTACTAGTTTCTTTTACTTGTTTTCTTATCCCTTTAATTCGTTTTTACGGGTACATCTATAGAACATTGAGGACAATGTTCAACTTAAGTGTAGGGGAAAAATAAGCCTTAGAAACTATTCTTTTATTTGCCATTTGCTTTGTTCTTAAAATGATAGGTAATATATCGAAACATAGCATAAGAGGTAATTTTTACCCAAATTAAAAAAAAATATTAACACATACCAACGAAAACCAAGTATTAATAGCGTCTCATGGATAGGAATTTATATTACTAGCACAAAAACCCTCAAATTCCACCCCCAAAATATGAGGTTCGCCCTTAGATATTATACCTTTAGCTTGTTCGATTTAAGGAGTGAGCAATCATGTGTGTCTATTCCGTCGTTACGAATGTGTATGTGTGGTTTTGTCACCCTTTCTGGAACATTGGTATCAGTTACTTTATGATTATGAGAGTGTACCGGTAGTATATTAAATTCTAGAACTTGTTATTGTGATGCATCCTGAGACCGCATAGTAAGTGTTAGGATTTGCTTGATAAGAGGCATTAGGATTAACCCATGTTTTAAACCTGTAATTGTTATGATGGTCACACCGATCATATAACTATCCCACACCCTTGCCATGCACTCATCTTTAGTGCATGATACCACTAGTACAACCCTCTGAGCCTATCTTTTTCATGGTTCTCGTAATTTTCTGGTTAATCTGGACAATTAATGAAGAGCATTGTTAACCTTTAAACCAATCGTTACACCCAAATCGCCTTAGCCTACCTTTTATGTACTTATTTTAGTACATTATTATGTTTAAACCAAGTTAATTATTTGAGTACACGGTTGCTAAGCCCTTATCCTTGTAAATATTGTTTTGGGACGATTAGGATTCATGGTAGTATTTACTTCGCGAAAGAATGGGGAAGAAAAGTTAAGTCAATACCCCCATATATTTGTTAGATGATCTCCATGTTATTTTGATCCATCTCAAATCGGGTCATTAGTTAGATTGTAAATATCGAGCATGTAAAAGCTCAAGGTGTAGGGGTACGTGTTATAAACCTCATGTTGTGATGTATTATGTTATCCAAAAAAAAGAGAAAAATAGAAAAGAAAAAGAAAAGATATTGATGTAGAGTTGTGTAGAGTTTGTATATCTTTGTCCGAGTCTTGGCTTAGCAACCAAATCAACGTGTATTCGTGTAAATAATTAGCTAACTCTTCCACTCTAAATTCACCCAAAGCTACCCAAATGTATCCCATCCGTTTCCGTTTCCATTATATGTTATCTTACACCTACACCCCACAACCCTTTAAAAGACCTCTTAGATAGTAATGAATAATGCTTACGCCTAGCGGTGGAGGTTTGATCCTTTACCAAGCCTATGGTAATTTATATGCTATGACAGGTAATGAGTGTTGATTTTCCATTTCCCCCTTATGTTATAATTTATTATACACCCGAGTGAAAGAGAGAATCCCAAACACTTATGTGAGGTGCTAGTGTATACTTTACGTGCTGTTAATTACGAGGTCTATAAGATTGTGTTGTAAAATACTTTTAAAGAGTAGGTAAAATGACCCCTCATATTGTTATTGTCTAGATAGGAGAGCCTATTTGCTTGAGGACAAGCAAATCCTAAGTGTGGGGGTATTTGATGAGGTGTCATTTTATACAATTTTTTAGGGCTGTTTAACCTCCTAAATTGTGTGTTTATGCCCAAAATAGGTACTTAATTGTTCCTTTTCAGGTATTTAGCATTTGGAAGGCGTTTGGAAGAAATACACGTGACTTGGGCTCATTTGGAAAAGAAACGGACAAGACTACAGACCTACACCAACATTGCTCAAGAATTTCTCCTTAGAAGCTGGAGACGGCGTCACAGATTACACGTGACGCCGTCACAAATCCTACCACGACGGTGTCACAAGATATCGCAACGGCGTCAACCCACACGACCCAGCCCAAAATCTAGAATATTTTTATCACGACGGCGTCACGATTAAAACGCGACGCCATCACAACGATTTTCCTATATATACAAACCCAAAATTAGGGTTATAAGTGTGTAACTTTAGAGTAAAAGAAAGGGACAAACCCTAGTTCGTTTAGCAGCTGTTAGGGATGATTTTAGGGCCTCAAAACCCTATTGTACTTCCTTCAATTTATGTTTTAATCAAGTAAGATTATCTTAATCATTCAATATGTCTATGTGTTGTTTGATTCATTATTGTTCTTGCTTTACTTATAACATGCTTGGCTAAACCTTCTACTGTGTTTAATTATGATTGTATGAAACCTAGAATGTAGATCTTAGTGGTGTTGCTTCTTGTGATGAATATGCATGTTAGGTCTTAGAAAACCAGCTTTTGTCTGTATCGCTGTTGATATGTCTAGGAAAATATGATTGTGTAGAAAGGATACCATCGGGTAACAGTCTTTATACTACCTTGCCCCTTATATGGCTGATCCACTCTTAATATATTTTAAATGCATTTAATATACTCTTGGGGGCCTTGTAATAGTCTTCATACTACCTTACTTGTGTGTTGCCTTAACGGAATATTAAATAGACGGCGGGTTCGTGTAATTCGTTCATGACGTAGGAAATAATTACATAGATCATCACAAGTGTAACAAAGCAACAACACTAGGAGAAGCAATCTAGGGAGTAATACATGATTAAATAAACACAATCTTTTATTATATCGTTATCACCAGTAGCTTAGTTTATTTAGTTTAATTGCTAAAACCAAAACCACCTCTCCAATATATGATTTTACCTGCTTTCATAAAATATAAAAACACAAAAAGAATCTTCTCTCAACCCCTAGAATTCTGTTAGACCGTGATCAAGCATTCCCAACCTGTTCCCCTAAAGAACGATAACAACCCACGAGTCTTGCCTATACTACACTACAACGATTAGGTACACTGCCTAGGGAGTTGTAAAACTTCTTGTAGAAGTCCTTACGACAACCGCAATCAGCCATGGATAGCTTTAAAGAGTAAGTTAAATGCCTCTGATATTGCTATTGTCTAGGTAAAAAAGCTCATTTGCTTGGGGACAAGCAAATTCCAAGTGTAGGGGTATTTGATGAGGTGTAATCTTATACACTTTTTGGGGTCATTTAACCCCTATAATCATGCAAAAATGCTTAAAATATGTGTTTAATCATTTCTTTTTTGCATTTTAGCACTTGTAAGACATTTAGAGAAAATACACGTGACTTGGGGTCTATTTTGGAAGAAACAGGACAAGAGTACAACTTTACACAAAAGAAGGCTTGAAGAATTACTCACAGAAGGTAGAGACGGCGCCAGGAATACTTGCGACACCGTCTAGATTATCAAGCGACCGCGTTAGAGAATTTGTGACGGCGTCTAGACTGTAGCCGTTATAAAGAAACCTTAAGAAGATTCGCGGCGCGACGGTATCAGGATTTATTGCGAAGCCATCGCGGATTCTTTTCTTATAAATACAAACTCAATTTTAGGGTTTTATATAGCATATTAGGAGTGGAGTTCGGTAGAGAACGATTTGTAGCTGACTTTTAGAGTATTTTAGGGTTTTCCAGCCCTTTTGTACCTTTCCTAATCGCTTGTTTCAATATAGTGAAGTTCTTTTATCATTTAATCTTTTAATATGTCATATTGTTTAATGGGTTATTATGCTTTGCTTATCTTTAACATGCTAGGCTAGATCTCATTAGTGTTTGCTTATGATTGCATGCGAATTTTTTTTGAACAACAGCTTTATTAAACTACTAGCAAGGAGCTAGAATTAGACAATTACAAGATACGGGTTTTTGAGCCAATCGATCCATTTAAACAAGGCTTTACATCTAAACTTACACCAATAATAAGAATTAGAAACAATGTTATCAAAAATCCTCGCCTGTGAAGGAGTATCCTTCTCGAAAAGAATCTTGTTACGAAACATCCAAACCGACCACCATAAACAATAGAAGATGCCTTCGAACACCGCTTTGAGATTTGCCTGAAGCCTAAGAGATACCAACCAAGTGTACCATTCCTCATAAGAAGAAACATCAACGTAATCCACATTCCACCAAGACGATATTTTCCGAGCCAACTGTCTAACCAAATTACATTGGAAAAAAATATGACAAGAAGATTCCGCCCCACTGTTACAAATAGGGCAAACTATCGAGTCAATTTCAATACCGCGACGAGATATATTCATTCTAGTGGGCAGGCCATCCATTTTTATTTTCCAAGCCATGATGTTCACCTTAAGAGGCACAGATTTAACCCATCTCGTAGCCGAGTGAATAACAGGAAAACAATTAGCATCAATCACTTGCCGAATAGACTTCACCGAAAACTCCCCTGAATTTTCAAGCGACCAAACGTACCTGTCAACAGCAGATGAGAGGGTAATCGTGCTAACCAACCTGGAGAGATTGTCGAGTTGAAATTCTTCCACACCACTTCTCGGATTCCGACGAAAGGAGTTAACTAAACTGTAATCAGTTTCGTGTGAATAGTTACATTCTGATGCCTCTCCAACGCGTATAGACGAGGGAATACAAGGTCTGTATTCGATGCTACAGACTTACAACAGCTAGATTTTTTTTTGGAAAACATGTGGGATTCTGTTTTAAAATGAAAAAAAAATACATTTATCGTTATACATCAGAAAAAACAAACAGGTTTTCTGAAACTTCAGTTCAACACGTTTTGAATTGTACTGAATACTAACAACATGTCGTTATCACAGTTGCGCAAAAACAAACAACAGGTTTTCTGAAACCTGGTGCCCTTTTTCATTCTGATACATGTCACTATTCCAGACATGACACATAGATTTTTTCTGACGTGTCTGCATATCCGAAAATTTCTCTCTTCACCATGTTTCAATAAAACTACTCTTACACTAAACCGCTTTCAATTAATTTTTCAAATTCGTAACTGCTTTTAATATTTGTATATCGACTTCTTAATATGAAACTCTAATTGAATTACAAATGCTGTAATCTTCAAAAGTAATTAAAGATTCGTTGGGGGTAAGTTTTAGTTTCTTAATTTTGTTTTGTTAATTGTTTTGCCCTTTTTCATTCTGATAC